>ML100156.1:66371-90403 GCA_003697995.1 Taxidea taxus jeffersonii
GGGATCAAGCCCTGCATCAGGCTCCCTGCTCAGCGGGAAGCCTGCTTCTCCCTCTCCCACTCCCCCTGCTTGTGTTCCCTCTCTCACTCTCTCTCTCTCTGTAAAATAAATAAACTAAAAAAATCTTAAAAAAAAAAAGAGCTTTACAAACTACCAAATTTCCAAAACATGAATATGGCAGGGAAAAAGAAATGGACAATGAACAAGAACTTTACAAAAGAATTCAAGCCCATGAACATACAAAACAATATAAAAGTTGATCCATAAAATGAAAACAAGATGCCCTTTTCTCGTTTATCAATTGGAAAGAATTAAAAAAAAAAAAGATACACTCAGACTGACAAAAGCATGGCGGAAGCACCGTTCAGACATACAACCTACTTATAATCTATGCTTCTTGTGAAAAATTTAGAAGTATGTATTTTAATGCCCCCCTTTCCTTAATATGAAGGAATCATACTCTGTCTGTAACCAGGGCGTTTAATAGCACATATTACAGATTCTTGTACACCAGTAAAATTGAGCTACCTCATTTTCTTTACCCTCTGCATAATACGTCATTGCATGAATGCATCATAATTTATTGAATCAGTATCCTTAATAGATATTTAGCCTGTATATCCTTTCTGGATGACAATTTGTCACTATTAACCAAAGAATTTAAAAAGTATTAATCTCTTCTGATCCAGCAATCTTACCTATAACAATATATCCCCCCAAATAACAGAATACATATGCTAATATAGCTACAACATGATGCCTATAATGATGACATTTAGAACTCATCTAACTGCCCTAACAATAGGGACTTGGTTAAGTATGTTATGATATAGTCACACGATGGCAAATACTATATAGCCACTAAAAAGCATATTATAGGACCAGGGCTGATGAACTTTTTCTGTCAGTGGCCAGATAATATTTTCAGCTTTGAGTCTCTGTCTCAAAAACTCACTCTGCTGTCACAGCATGGAAAGAGCCACAGGTAACATGTAAATGAACAGGTGTGACTGTCTGCCAGTAAAACTTTAACAGATGCTGACATTTGAATTTCAAATTATTTTCATGTGCTAAGACAAATTTCTTCTTTAGATCTTTTAAGCTATTTAAACATATAAAAACCATTCTTAGCTTGTAGGCTATAGACAAGCAAGCAGCAGACAAGATCTGGCCCGTGGTCTGTAGTTTACAGAGAAATCCTAGGGGGAAGGTAGTGGTTGGCAGCATAGTTTTGTTTTTGTTTTTAAAGATTTTATTTATTTATTTGACAGAGTTAGAGAGAGCACAAGCAGGGGGAGCAGCAGGCAGAGGGAGAGGGAGAAGCAGACTCCTCGCTGAGCAGAGAGACAGATGCAGGCCTCGATCCCAGGGCCTGGGGATCATGCCTGGGCCCAACACAGCCACTTAATCAACTGGGCCACCCAGGCACCCCAGCAGCACAGTTTTTAAATGTCCCCAAATGCTACCATAGAAAACACAAATAGGAAACGTAACCAGGGTAAGCAGGAAAGCAACTGCCCAGTCCACAGACACAATCTACAACAGAACCAGATTGAAATGATTCCCCCGTGAGCCCTGAAATACAAATGGGCGGCCAAAGTAGAGACAGCCACAAGAGCACAATGGAATCAGTTACGGAGGTGGTACAGAGAGGGAACAGGCAGGACATCTCATAGATCTGGGAGCTCAAAAATAACTCAAACCCCAGCAAGCTAATTTATGCACAACTAAGACTGGCAGGGATTTGCCCTTTCAAATAGCGCCTGAGGCGAGGAGTCCGTGCTGGAGCCTGGGAGCAGCCTGGGCCCCATGAACTCGCAAAGCCATCCAAAGCTCCCTTTCAGGGCCAACTTCCACTCTGAGGAGCAAATGACGCCCAATGATGCCACACTGACCCAGAGACCGGGTGGCTCAGTCAGTTAACTGCCCAACTCTTGACTTGGGCTCAGGTCACGATCTCAGGGTTCTGGGATCCAGCCCCGAGTTGGGCTCCGTGCTCAGAGGTGAACCTGCTTGAGATTCTCTCGCTCTCTCTCCCTCTGCCCCTCCCTGTGCTCACGTGCGCACACACATTCTCTAAAATAAATAAATAAAATTTTTAAAAAAATCTTTAAAAAATGAAGGTGGGGGCGCCTGGGTGGCTCAGAGGGTTAAGCCTCTGCCTTCGGCTTGGGTCATGATCCCAGGGTCCTGGGATCGAGCTCCGTATTGGGCTCTCTACTCAGCAGGGAGCCTGCTTCCCCCCGCCCCGCCTGCTTCTCTGTCTACTTGTGATCTCTCTCTCTCTGTCAAATAAATAAATAAAATCTTAAAAGAAAGCAGCTTTTAAAAAAAATGAAGGTGGATAAAAATTATTTAAGAGGCTGTGACAAATACAGAAGACAGGCAAAGAAAACAAGGGAATGGAATAACTGAAGTCTAGATATTTTTACTGAAAAATTTTTTTTTTTTTTAAAGATTTTATTTATTTATTTGATAGACAGAGATGACAAGTAGGCAGAGAGGCAGAGAGAGAGGAGGAAGCAGGCTGTCCGCAGAGCAGAGAGCCCGATGCGGGGCTCGATCCCACGACCCTGGGATCATGACCCGAGCTGAAGGCAGCGGCTTTAACCCGCTGAGCCACCCAGGCGCCCCTGAAATTTTTAAAATACGTCTAAGTCTACATACTGAAAGGGTCCACCACCTACCTCAGAAATCAAGCCTAGAAGACCAACGACATCAAGACATATTCTGGTAAAATTATTGGACTTGGGAGAAAAAAAGGCTTTTGACAATCAGAGAGAAAAGACCAAGTGTCTTTAAAGTACGCTCCATGCTCAATGTGAGGCCCAAACTCTAGATCCTGAGATCAGGAGTCGCACACTCCACTGACCAAGCCAGCCAGGTGCCCCAAGACCAAGTGTTTTAACACAGAAAATTATATTGTCAGCAGACTTTGACAACATTTTATGTCAGAAGAAAATGGATGCCACATTTAAGATACCCAAGGCAAGAACATGTGAGCCATGGATTTTATATCTAGCTAAAATGACTTTTAATTATTAATACATCAGACTCCATCAATGTGTAAATAACTCAGGAAATGCTGGATCCATGAATTCTCCCTGAGAAAACGTTTAGAGCTTCAAACAACCAAAGTGACTGGAGAAATATGAACATGAAGACAGGCAGTAAGCATCCAATACATATACCCACCCAGAATTACGACCCCAGGAGGGCTCTGAGAGAGACACTATGGTATGCAACAGTTACCTGCACTGACAGTGCAGACACTGGACAGCTTCCAAAATGGAGAGGGAACAGGAAGAACATATGGGAAAATGGCCTTTTCCAATAATCATCAAAACTAATTTTATAATTTGTCAGAAGCTGAGAAATTCCTTCAGTTCCTCCTGTTTCTTTCTCATCTGTTACATTCAAATAAAATTAAATATGAGCATTTTATTAAAACATATCCCATGACTAGCTCAGAGTCCAGACGGAAGGATCAGGATGCCTGGGTTCAGGTGCCACGTCTGACTCTCGTCCGGTCAGTGTGGATCCTAGCTCTGGTGTTGTGAGCACACTACACCTACTCCCCCTGTGGGACCCTGCCTTCTTCATCTGTGTGCTGGAGGTAAGACTGACTGCGAGGTAGGGACAAATTAAGGGAGGAAGTGCTTAGAAAAGTGTCTGATACACAGCAAAAATTCCCTAAGTACAAACTATGATTACTGTTGTCATTGTTAACTCCATTTGTCATTAAAAGTCCCATTTCTCTATGCTGCTCACATAACCTTAGAGATGGTTATGTCCGGGTGACAAACGAAAAGCGGCTTTATTTTTCTCTTTTGGTAATCTTTATTTCTCATTTCTCTATAATAAATCCATGTTGCTTTTGAAGAAAAATATTTTAATTTTTAAAAAAGCATGCGGAACATTACACCTTCATTGGTTTCTAGTCGTTAGACCCAATGGTTAGCTGGGTTGGACAGGGAAAAAAAATCCATTTTAATGAGGTGAGCCCCACAGCAGAAATGGCTTCCAAGAGATATTCATTTTTTTCAATTGTCTTTTTTCATTTCTAAAACTCGGATTACTCTCATTTTCACTCATCATCAGCATTGTGGCCTTTTCCTGAGGACCGCCTCTATGACTACGTCTGTGTAAGAAAAGGGAACAAATGCTCTGACATATTATTCAATTTCGTGAATTCTATGCCAGTAAATTTTTCAAATTACTTGAAGAAAAATAAATCCACAAAATTACCCATCTGTAATTCAATTCTTACACTGCCAATTTTTAAAGACAAGGTAATCAACAACAGAATAATGGCCAAAGATGAAAAACATCATAGGTAGAAAAAAAGAAAAAAAACAGTGTTTGGGAAGCTAACATGACTGGCTTTTAGTTGTTGGTCATCTAATCCTAGAAGAGCAGCAGGCAATACAGGTTCTTCTAGTTTAAAGAAATAAACAAATTTTGTGGTTTCATGGAACACTAAATGTCCATTTAAGAATACTTTCAAGGTCTGGGGGCACCTGGGTGGCTCAGTGGGTTAGGCCTCTGCCTTCAGCTCAGGTCATGATCTCAGGGTCCTGGGATCGAGTCCCATATCGGGCTCTCTGCTTGGCAGGGAGCCTGCTTCCTCCTCCTCCTCTCTCTCTGCCTACTTGTGATCTCTGTCTGTCAAACAAATAAATAAAATATATTAAAAAAAAAAGAATACTTTCAAGGTCTGGTTAGTTCCCACGGTGAATTTTCCATAGAAGCAAAGTGGGTTTCGTACCCCAAGCACTGGGTGAAACAGCAGCCTCTTGTAGGAATATAAATCAACGGATTACGTGCCCCGGTTTTCTTCAGATCAATACCCCAATAGAAAGATGAACGACATGAATTGGAGATCCCCCTGCCTTAAATATCATTGCAGCTGGGGCGCCTGGGTGGCCTCTGCCTTTGGCTCAGGTCATGATCTCAGGGTCCCGGGATCAAGCCCCGCATCGGGCTTTCTGCTCAGCAGGGAGCCTGCTTCCCCCTCTTTCTCTGCCTGCCTCTCTGCCTACTTGTAATCTCTCTCTGTCAAATAAATAAATAAAATCTTTAAAAAAAAATTGAGAAGTAAAGGCAAAGAACTAAACATGTACCTGCTTTCCTAGCAGAGAGAGAATTTCAGAATAACCGAAGAGCCAAGTTACTGACTCAAAGCCCTGCTTTGGAGAAAAGGGGCAGCTTACAAAGGTAGATTAGGTGACAGAGGAGAAAAATCTTCACTTTAGAAAGCCTGCTGAAACTACTGATTCACTCCAGGAGACCAACGGGCACAGAGAGCGGGAGCTACAGAGCTGAGCTAAGGTGCCGACAGGGCAATAACTCAGCGCCGTTCCAACCGTCTTCAGGTGGTGAGGGGGGACATAAGTGTCAAGGGGCAGGAGGGGACACCCTGTTACCACCCTACACTCAGTGTTCCATCTTGCGTCACTAATGGTGCCATGATTGGATCCGACCCATCTCCCTGCAGTTGGGGGACGGCTGGAGAAACTGCAATAGGGGTGAGTGTTAGACGATATTAAGGGATATGAATCACTTTTAAAAGGACGGCCACGCTATTTTGCTCATGCAGGAAAGCGGTCCTCGTTTTTCTTTTCTTTTTCTCACTTCCCGAGTTTTTAAAGATACACGGTGAAGTGAGGGGGGAAAAAAAGGAAGAAAGAAACAATTCAGCAGTATCTAGAAGTCGACTCCCAGCTAACAAGCTGCTTCCCAATCAGGAATGCGAAACTGGCACAGTGCGGAAAACAGAACTGGTTTCCAAGAAGCGGGGGAAGAACAGATAATGTTTTATGGATGAAACAGAAATGCAGATGTGGAGAAGCAAACGCCCCCCCACAGCCCCCTGCCCCCCAGACGTGGCCCGCAGCCCAATTAGTCACGAAGGAAAGGCAAGCAGCAAAGCCACAGGAAGAAATGCTGTTGGCCATGGGGTTACTATAGCGATGAGCAAAACACTGTCAAAACATTAGGAACCTTAAGGAAAACTATACAGAGGATTTCATTTCTTCGTGGCCACACCTAAATAAGGTTTCTGGGTTGTTTTGTTTTGGTTTGTTTTGTTTTTTATTCCCAAAGAACCACTATGGATGGTGTAGGGGAGAAGGAACATTAGAAAAGGGCAGGGATTATTCCTCGGGATTAGAAGCCAGTAACTCTGGGCTACTATGGCCTCTGGTTCAGGTTCTGCCATGACCTCTCTCGGTGACAGTCCCTGAGAAATGTCTCTAGGGCCCCCACCGTCCCCATCTCTACAAATGAGGGGTTAGGACTAGCACCTTAGCGTCTTCACAATTCTCGGTTAAAGATAGATAACTCAATGCATGAAATGTCCACCTCACTGGAGGACCCCCAGGGCCATGTTCATTCTATAATTCGATAATTCTAGAAGTAAAGGGCTCGTCTTTCCACTGCATACGCAGCTCCACTGGGTGAGGATTGCTGTCGTGTAGAGAAAAGAAGATTACTCATTTGCTTAAGAGAAAACATGAAAATTTGTTCTATTACCCTTCCCCCCTGTCTGGCATTTTCATTATACTTTCAGTTTTAAAGCCTGATTTTATTTAATGGTCTGCAACCACCACAAACAAAAACATCTTATGCTTTTAGCAGTCCATCTTGTCAGTGTATCTGCCTCGCTAAATTATAGAATTCTCTGACTCATCGGGACAACATATTATCCTCTAGACAGCAAATTGAAAAAAAGCAATTTTCCCATCTCTGAGAAAGATAATTGATCTGATTTTGCTGTCAATGTTACCATCATTCACTCTATCACTCAGGCTCGAAACCTTGAGATTATTTTTACTCTCTGTACCTTTCCTCGCCCACAGAGTCCCCAAGCTGTAATGAGTTGCCTTTTAATAATGTCTCTTGCGTCAATCCCCTCTGCTGCCACCTAAGTTCAAGTCCCTACTACCTCTCAAACCCAGATGACCGAAATAGTCTCTTTCCCCTTAATGGCTTGGTGTGGGGTTCCTTTTCATTATGAAAGTAATGCGTGCTCATTATAGGCAATTTGGAAATTTCAGAAAGGTAGAAAATAACCCAATTATCTGTGTGGCCCTTCTGCCCAGAGATGATCATTTTGATCCCTCTCCTTCCACTCTTGGTTCTACATATATATTCATGTGTTTTTAACCAAATTAGGATCCGGTGCAGTCTGAGGGATCATGATATTTCTTACTCTCGTATCGCAATTATTTTGCTGTGACATTAAATGCTTTGAAAACCTAACTTGTTTTTTTTTTAAACTAATTCTATATTGTGGATGATTCACTGGCTTCTAAGTTTTTCATGTTAGAGACAAATGCTGCATTGCCCATCCTTGTGCCATTGTTGGGTTACTTCCTCGAAACGGACTCCTAAAAGTGTAATGATCAGATCCAAGATCCTTGTGACATTTTTCCAAGCTGCCCTCCAGAAGGAAGAAACACTGCTCCGTAGGAAGAGGCGCCTGCTCCCTCCGCACCTGTTGCCTGCTCCCTCCACACCTGTTAACGTCGGCCATGATCACTTTGCAGACTTACTAGGCTGGGCATTTCTATCTCCTCCGCGCTCTGGCTGCCTGTATACTAGTGGGTCCAGACATGTTTTCACGGCATTGGGCGTTTGCGTCACGGCACTTTAACTCGTTCGTCTTCGCTCTGCTGAGAGGGGCAGCGAGCGCAAGCGCCTGAGGCGTCCAGCAGGTTGGCTCAACCGTGAAACCAGGGGGACCTGGGAAGGGCAGGGCCTCGGAAGAAGTGGCGGAGTGTATGGCCGGCTGAAGCTTCCAGACTGAAACCCTTGAAATACACCCCGCCGGCCAAACAAAAGCCTGGCTGTGGCAAGTTGGGGACTAGCCTCCCAGGTCGCTACCGCACCTCCGCCTCTAACCCGCGCCCTTTGCACTGCGGTCAGACTGCTATCCCTTAGGCTTTCCCACAGAAGGCCAGAATACCCTTTCCTCAGAAGGCCCCATCCCCACCCTGTCCCCTTCTGTCAAGAAGAACCCTCCGAAGGTAGTGAGCTTCTCGAGGACAAACACTCTCTCGTACAAGAGGCGACACAGCAGAGTGGAAAGGGAGCGAGAAGGCTAGAATCAGACCGTGCCAGGTCAAATCCCACCTTACTACCTACGAGCTGTGTGACCGCCTTAAAGTTATCTAACCTCTCTGAGGCTTCATTTCCTCATAGGCGAAAAAAATGGTACTACCAGCACCTTTGCTGAAGGGCAGTTATGAGGACGCAACAAGGCACAGAGGCCGAGCTCCCGATACGCTGTATCCACACAGCGGACTCTCGGGGACCTGTCAGAGGTGTCCGAGGACCCGCACGGCTCCGGCCCCCCCCACAGCTCGCGCAATGGCTGGGGAGATGGAGAGAGCGACGGGGTCATCCTAAGGACAGGAGTCGCCCCAGTGTTTTTCAACGTGGGCTCTGCAAGTGATCTTGCCAGAACAGGAATCCTCTGTGGGCTCCTGTCAAATGGGCAGATTTAAGGAGCGGAGCCCACTCCAGACCTGTGCAGTCAGACTTTCTGGAGGTGAGGCCCGGGAGGCTCTGTTCTTGCAAACGCTCCAGCTGGTCGTGACTCCACTGAAGGCGAAGAGCCACCGGCTGCCATACTGCCCCTCGGTGACAGCGTACCATCTCCTCATCAGACACCTGACTTTGGGACCCACCTGCCTGGTGGGGCCCCATTCCCCGGGGTCTGGCAGCGTGACCATGACTCGGTGAAAAAGTGACTCAGACACAACCTGCCCAGAAAGCACGTGGGCCTCCCTGCCTTCCCTCCCCTGCTGCACGTCATTGCTGCTACCGTGAATCACTTGTGATGACAAGAAGTGTTTGGGGAGGGGTGCCTGGCTGGTTCAGTTAGCACAGCTTGGGACTCTCCATCTCGGGGTCATGAGTTCAAGCCCCATGTTGGACATAGAGCTTACTTTTTAAAAAGAAAAAAAAAAAGAGAACTGTTTGCAGATTAACAGTAAATGGAAAGTGTCGATGCTCACGGTAATCACCGAGGCTGGCCGGGCGCTCACGAGTGCCTGCACGCTAAGCGGTCTTTATGCATTCAAGTAACCAGACCCACGCACCACCACCAGGCAGGAGCTATCCTTATCTCCGCTTTACAGCTGAGAATAGCAAGGCCCAGAGACGTTGAGGAAGTTACCTAAGGTCAGACAGATGGTAAATGAGATTTGAATCCTGACAATTGGACTCCAGAGCCCAGGCCATTATGTGCTAGTGGCTGCACTACTTCGCTCAATTAATTGCCCCGTGCCTCATATTATTCATTTAAAATATATGTAAGAATTCTAGTAATACATTATATGTTTATAAAAAATTTTAAAAATTAAAAAATAAAAATAAAAAGTGTGTAAACCTGGCGATTCACAGACCTGTACATCTGAGGCTAATAATACATTATATAAAAAAATTTAAAAATAAAAAATAAAATAAAATATATGTAAGAATAGTGACATTTATTCCATTTGGTGTCTTTATTATTTTATTTGGGTGAATGTGCTTCTCAGAGAAACCTGACACTCTTGGGTTCCCCTGGGGTCTTGGGTTTTCCAGCCACAAATTCCAGCATGAGTCTGCAGCTAACTAACCATAACAGTTCAGGTGGGTTTGCCTCGTCTTCGGAGGCCAGCTTTCCAGGCGGTAGCATGAACAAGATCGGTTTCCATGCTTCACCCCATCTTTCTATTTCCCTAAGTCTCCAAGAGGCAGAAGCCCTGCCTACTAGACTGCTTTCATCAGGGAGGCTCCACTCCTTGAATGTTTGGATTAAACAGATTCCCTGCTCCAGGGACAGAGTGAAGCCCAGTGATAGGAGATGGGCAAAGTGTTCTGAGGACTTCTCAAATGGTATGCTTAGTCTGAGATACCACATTTTTAAATTAATTATTTTTTTATTTTAAGTAGGATCCACACCAAACGTGGGGCTCAAACTCACAACCCTGAGATAAAGAGTCACACGCTCTACTGACGGGGCCAGCCAGGCACCCCTGGGATACACATGATAAATTGCCTCTTCCTTTATCTTTTAGATAAAATGGAGTTTAAAATAACCAATTTTAGGGGCACCTGGGCATCCCAGTCAAGTAAGCATCTGCCTTTGGCTCAGGTCACGATCCCAGGGTCCTGGGATCAAGCCCGTCGGGCTCCCTGCTCAGTGGGAAGCCTGCTTCTCCCTCTCCTTCTGCCACTCCCTCTGCTTGTGCTCTCTCTCTAAATAAATAAATAAAATCTTTGAAAAAAATAACCAGTTTTGAAACAAGTTCTGACATATGCTATAACATGGATGAACTTGAAAATATTATGCCAAGTGAAAGAAGCCACACACAAAAAGGACAAATGTTGTGGGATTCCACTTACACGAGGTACCCAGAATAGACAGATTCATAGAGACAGAAAATAGAAAAGAGGTTACCAGGGGCTGGGAAGAATGGGGACTTACTGTTTAATGGGCACAGTTTCTATCTGGGATGATGAAAAAGTTCTGGAAATCATAATGATGGTTGCTTGACACTGTGAGTGTACCTAATGCCATTGAGCTGTACATTCAAAAATGGTCAAAATGGCAAATTTTATGTTTTGTACATTTTACCAAACTCTTTACAAATCCCACAGCCTCCCAATAAAAACCAATTTCGAACTTCCTGGAATCAGGGCTTACCAGGGTATCATCGTTCTGGTCTCCAAACATTTCTTTAAAAATCTTGCCAGGATCAGGAATTGGAGGGAATATAATGATCTTGAGCCTTTAAGAAAATAGAAGACATTTTTTAATCAAATCTTCCAACCCCACTTAAAAAAAGCCACATTAAAAGAAGACTTGGCCATCCGTGGCCAAGCCAATTCTTCGTTCAGCAACTGTGCTGGCCTTTAATGTCAGAAAAATCAGGTCGTGTCCCTTCCCTGCTTAAAACTCTCCAATGTGTCCCCATCACGCTTAGGAAAAGAAAAATGTCGACCCCCTGCCATGGCCTATGTGAGCTGGCTGCACCCACCTCTCCGGCCTCTCTTGCGTCATTCTCTGCCGGCTGGCAGAGAACCTTCCCTCAGACACGACCTGCTGATGCTCTCTTTCCCACAGCTTTAAGCAGCAACCTGCTCTGCATTAATACTAGCTGAGTCGCTTAATTAGTAACGTTCTCCATTTCTAAAACTTTGTTCCAAGGGCTACCAACTAACTGTGGCTATATGAGGCATTTGAAAGAAGAGAGTGGACATGGGGCCTACTGATCATTCTAGACGCATGCAAAGGGACCAGCTCCTGGGCGGGGCTGGGGGAAACGAACCCAACATTTTCCTCACCAGAAAATGGGCATGATAAGCCTTCTTTGTCATGCCATACTACCAAAAGCCATTTATACCCAAAATGCTCCTGGTAGCCGGGGCAAACACCCAATACCCTCCCAGAGAGTGGTAACTGGAGCCCTGGGCCAGTGGAAACTGCCAGGCCGACCGCGGTGGCTGCCTCACCTTTTGAGATAGAGCAGAAGGACTATGATGGTCCCGGCAACGATGACCGGAGTGGCGAGCAACATGCTTATGTAGAACGTGGGGTCGGTATTCTCACCTGGCAAATGGAAAGCAAACATGAAACATGAGAGATCAACCCCTTTTGGAAAAAAACACCAAGCAACGGCTGGATCAAAATAGCGAGATCACAGCTATTTCTGCACTCCACCCAACCTATTTTCCCAAACTCTTCAATTATCTTATCTTCTGTTCTCTTCATCGTAAACAACACAGTCCTGCTCTAGTGCCTAAAATGCCAGGGATGAATAAACACCTTGAGAGTTATCCAAAACCAGGGTATCTTAACTACTTTCAGACACTATGCACAATGTTACGCCGGTGAAAAAGGTCATCGCATTAACAGTGACCACCTTTTCTTATTGGTTCCTTAACAGCTATTAGAACATGTAAATCAATCCTAACCGCCACTCCTTAACTGAGCATCTACTATATATGCGATACCATCCCAAGGGCTTATATGTGTTTGTATCTATGCCATACAGATACGTAATAATATTTCCCATTTCTACAGATGAGAAGGACAAGGCTCAGCGAGGTTCAGTGGCTCATCCAGAAGGGTTTTGGAAGGGATGCCATCAAGCCTCAAATCCAACCCTGTCCGAACAGTCCCAGAGCTTTTCATGAACTGCCTTGCTATACACACAGAATGCCATGTCTACTTATATGCTCGTCTTTCCCACTAGGGCATGACCATTTAGAAAGCAACATCAGAGCCTAAAGTCATTGTGTTAGTCTCTAAGGTGACCCCAAATGATCCCGGCCTCCTGATACTTACAGCCTTATGTAATCTCCTCCCCTTGAGGGGTAGGCTGGACTGACTGACTCGATCGTAAAGAACTGAAGAGCAGTGCTGATGTCATTTCCAAGATTAGGTTATAAAAGACTGTGATTTCCACATGCGTGTTCTCTCACATACTCTTGCTTGGGTCACTTACTTGAGCAAGCTAGCTGCCATTTCATACGGCAGCCCTGTGGGGAGGCCCCAGGGGCAAGAAACCGAAGGAGGCCTCTGCATTAGCTCCCTAGGGCTGTTGGAGCAAATCTCCACACGCCAGCTGGCCTAAAACACACATGCCTTGTCTCACAGTGCTGGAGGCCAGAGGTCCAAAATCAAGGTATCCACAGGGACATGCTGCCTCTGGAGGCTCTAGAAAAGAATCCCTCCTTGCTGCTTTTTAGCTTCTGCTGGCTCCCTGGGATCGCTGGTGTTCCTCCGCCACAGCTGCATCACTCCACACTCTGCCTCCCTCCTCACAGGGCCTTCTTCCCTGTCGGTGCTTCTGGGTATCCTGCCTTCTTCCGAGGATACCAGTCATCGGATTCAGGGCCTACTCTGAGACAGTGGGGCCTCACCTTAACTTGCTGACATCTGCAAAAACTCTACTTCCCAATGAAGTCACGGTCACAGGTGCAGGAGTTGGGACTCAAATGTACCATCTCGAGGGATACGATTCAACCTGCCACAGTCTCCATCCAACAGCCAGCAAGGACTGGAGGCTTTCCAACGGCCACATCAGTGAGCCTGGAAGCGGGTTCTCTAGCCCCAGTCAAACCTTTGGATGTGGCTGCAGGCCTAGCCAATAGCTTGACTGTAAACCCATGAGAGAACTTGGGCCAGAGGCACGAGGCTAAGCTGGGCCCTGATTCCTGACCTACAGAAACTGTGAGACGGTAAACATGTGTCTTTTAAGCCACCAAATGTTGATGTGCTTTGTTACGCAAGAAGACCTAACTCATACAGCCATGCCTGGCCCATAGCTTACTTAGTCCCTCAATTAACAGGGAACTGCCTATCTCAATAATCTGTTTCTCTGACCGTTACAGAGCTATTGGAAAGTTCTTCGGTTGGTCCTATTTCGCCCCATGGAGCCACAGAAGAAAAGAACCTATTCCCTCTTCTACCTAACAACAGCCCAAATGTTAGAATTCAGTGATCGAGACTCCTTGCCCCTAAGCTTGCTTCAGCAACCAGTCCTGAAGTTTTGAGATTCTTTCACATCCTGAAAACCCTTTAGGGCATACAGTCCAGTCTGCCACTGAACCTCCTACAGCGTGGTGCCCAGAATGGAATACAGCACCCTTGCAATGTGGCTGGGACACCGCGTCCCCACCCTGTAGCGCTCCCCTGTCTGGGTGCTGCAACGGTACCATGGCCTATGGCTGCATATGCCTTAGAGGGATATTTAAGCCAATACTGAGTCACTCTGAGCTTCCGGTTCAATAAAACCCTATGCCCCCACCCCACAACACACACACACACACACACATCCATAAAGCACAGGTCTTTCTGATCCTGTACTTGGGCCTGACACACAGTTTGCTTAGTCACTCCATTCATACACGAAACTGTTGTTTTCAAACCTAGATGCAGTTTGATCTCTATTAAATGACATCAATGTCACTGTCCTACTCTCGATTCTGTCACCAACAGGTTAGCCCTCTAGCACTGCACAATCTGCAGACTTAATCACGCCTGCCTTCTGATATTTTTGTTCAGGTTGTTAAGAAGATGGAGACAGGACAGAAGAGAGAATGACACCTTTTGGATTGTGGATTTCCAAAGAGCTGTACATTGTGAATTAAACCTGGGCGATTTGACAGTAATTAAAACAGAAAACACAGTTCAGTTGCAGATATTCTCTGGACGACATTAAGAATGCAGAACAATGCTTTACCCCAATCTATTTTCTGCTTCAGCTTAGTTTCCATGCATCAGTGGTTTAAATTTTAATGAAATCCTGTTCTCTTACCTATACTCATCGCTTGACTCCAATTACTCCAGAGTTTGTCATCCTCATAGCATAACTTATTTGTTCTGACTCTTATTCTGACTGTGTTCAAAGAATCAGGAAGAACACCGGGGACCATGAAACAAATTGTACCCTTAGATATAAAATAAAAACACACAAAGAATGTTACCAGCTTATTCTCTTTCTCTGCTTCTGAATCCTAAATATAATTATCTGCCAAATTCTGTATATGATTAAGACTCGGACTACAGTCCAAATTATCTGACTTTAACTCCTCAAATAAAAACTGGTAATAATCCACAGAACAAAGGAGTCTGTTTTTCTCAAAGTAGTTCAAATTTAGGCTATGGTTGCCCTGCCCCACCCCCAATTATTCTATGACTTTAAGCCCAAAGAGCTAAAATTGAATTTACTGACCTCCAGGTTTCCCTCAAATTCTGAATTCTGACATTTGGCCTCTTCAACCTTGAAGATATAAAAAAACAAATAAGTTCAAAAAATTCAAGAGATTAATTTATATCATTTAACCATTTCTAACAAGGTCCCCTTTTATCCCATCAAAAGAGGACCAGGTATAGTGAAAGAAGGTTGTTGTTTTTTTTTTTTTAGTAAGTGGTGCTGGGTCGATCACATATCCATACAGGGAAAAAAAGAATCCTGAACCCTACCTCACACTATTTACGAAGTCCATTCCAGATGGATTGCAGATCTAAATGTGAAAGTTAAAATAAACTGAACAAATAAATACATAAATACAGCAAGATTTTAGAAAAAAATGTAGAACATCTTCATGACCTTAAAGCCTATTTCTTAAATAAAACCAAAAAATATTAACGCTAAAGGAAAAACTGTCATAAAGTCATCGATATTAAAGTTACAAACTTCTTCTGTTCATCAAAGATACCCAATTAAGGAAAGTTTAAAAAGTCATGTATGGAGTGACAGAAATTATTTGCAATTCCTGACAAAGGACTTGCATATATACATACCATATAATATGTACTTATAGTTACATATAACACATAACACTAATACATACACTAATAAGGAAAAGACAGACAACCCAACAGAAAAACTGGCATTTCTCAAGAGGGTATTCAAATCCCTAAAGAACATGGGCAAAAGTGCTCAACCTCATTAGTCATCAGGGAAATGCAAATTAAATCCACAAGATAACAATACACACACCTACCAGACAATACCAAGTGTTGCTGAGAATGTGAAGTATCTAGCACTCTCAGTGTCGGCTCTTAGTAGTGTAAACTGGCACAGCCATTTGGGAAAAGTCCTATTATCTATTAGAGATGATCCTAAGCCAAGCCGCTGAGCCACACACACCCACCCGACATGTATGCACGCGCATACCAAGAGACAAGCACACAACGTTCATAAAAACTCTACTCATAAAACCCCAAGCTGGAAACTATGCTCATGTCCACCAGAGGGAGAAAGGAGAAATCAAATGTGATATGTATCGACATGATGGAATGAATGCAATGAGAACGAAACACTGACGGCTACAGGCAACAAAATCTCTGACTCTTGTAAACATACCATTGAGTGAAAGAAGGCAGACACACATGAAAAGTGAGTTCTGGGGGCGCCTGGGTGGCTCAGTCGGTTAAGCGGCTACTCAGGTTGTGATCTCAGGGTCCTGGGATCGTGGGATCAAGGCCCCAAATCGGGCTCCCTGCTCAGCAGGAAGTCTGCTTCTCCCTCTGCCCCTTCTCTGCACTCGTGTGTGCGTGCTCTAAAGTAAATACAATCTTTTAAAAAAGTAAATTCTGTACAATTCATTTATATAAGGTTTACAAAGAGGCAACAAAACTAATCTATGGGATTAGAAGTCAGGGTAATAATTGTCCTTTGGGAGGGTAGTGACCAAAAGGGGTCACAATGGGGCTTCTGAGGTGCTGGTTACATAAGAGAAAAGTCATTTGCTAAAGTCACTTGTGAAAAATCATTGAGCTCTATATAACAACTCATGTGATTTTTCTATTGGACACTATACATCAATTAAAAGTTAATTGGCGCCTGAGTGGCTCAGGTCATGATCCCAGGGTCCTGGGATCCAGCCCGGCATAAGGCTCCCTCCCTGCTCAGTGAGGAGCCTGCTTTTCCCTCTCCCTCTGCCTCTGCTCCTGTCTCTCTCTCACACATGCTCTCTAACAAATAAATAAAATCTTTGAAAAAAAAGGTAAAAAAAAAAGTCTCCCTTGTTAAGGGTATAATATATCAAACACAACTGGGTTAGAGAAAAGACAATATAAAGCAAAATTCTCCTTCACACAATTTAAGTCATTTGCTGTTTGATGGAAAGAGAAAGATCCGTTCCTAAAATGCAATTATTTCAAAACTGGAGCAAAAAAAAAATCAACACATGAAAATCTGTTGCTTAGTATAAATAGTCTACTTCTGGCCAACAAATTATATGAAAAGATGGTCAACATCACTAATCATCAGAGAATGCAAATCAAAACCACAATGAGGTATCGCCTCGTACCTATTAGAATGACCATCGCCATCGAAAAGGTAAGAGATAACGAATGCTGGCAAAGGTGTGGAGAGAAGGGAACCCTCCTATGCCTGTTGGTGGGAATGTGAACAGGTGCAGCTATGGAAATAGCTATGGAAAATAGTATGGAGCTTCCTCAAAAGGTTAAAAATAGAAATACCAGCATAGGGAATAGAGTCAGTAATACTGTGATAACATTGTATGGTGATAGACGGTGGCGCCTACGGTGAGCACTGAGAAATGTATGGAATTGTTGAGAAAATATGTTGTACGCTGTATCTCAATTATACTTCAATTAAAAAATACCATATGACTCAGTAATTCTACTACTGGGTCTCTATCTGAAGAAAATGGGGGCACCTGGGCGGCTCAGTCAGTGAAGCCTCTGACTCTTGTTTTCAGCTTCAAGGTCATGATCTCAACGGTCATGGGATAGAGCCCTGCATCAGTGGGGAGTCTGCTTGAGATTCTCTCCCTCTGACTCTCCCCTCACACACGTGCTCTCTCTCTAAAATAAACTCATCTGGGGTGGGGGGGGGGGGAAAAAAATAAAAACACTTTTTCAAAGATACCCATGATTCCCAGGGGCTCCTGGGTATCTCAGTTGGCTAAGTGTCCAACTCTTGATTTCGGCTCAGGTCATGATCTCAAGGTTGTGAGATCGAGCCCTAGGTTAGCCCTAGGTCTGTGCTGGGTGTGGAGCCTGCTTGGGATTCTCCCTCTCTATGCCCCCTGCCCCTGTTCACATGCTCTAACAATAACAAGAAACTATAAAGGAAGAAGAAGAGGAAAAGATACAGGATACATACACCCCTATGCTTGCTTCAGCATTCATCATTTACAATAGCCAAGATATGGAAGTAACCCAAGTGTGCACTGAAAGATGAATAAATAAAGAAAATATTATATATATATATATATATATATATATATATATATATATACACACACACACACACACACACATACATACAATCCAGCTGTGGCAAAGAAGGAGATCCTGCCACTTGTGACAACATGGATGCAACTCAAGAGCACTGTAGTAAGTGAAGTAAGTCAGGGAAACACAATGTATAACCTCACTTAAATGTGGAATCTAAAACGAGCTCACAGAGGCAGAGAGAAGAACGGTGGTTGCCAGGGGCTGGGCGAACAGGGGAAATGGGGAGAAGTTGGGCAAAGGGTACAAACTTCTACTTCTAAGTTCTGGGGATCGAATGTACAGCGTGGTGATTATAGTTAATAATACTGCATTGTATACTTGAAATCTGCTAAGAGAGTAGATTTTCAGTGTTCTCACTGTTTAAAAAGGGGTAACTGTAACTTTGTGACGTGCCAGGTGAGTTAGTTAACACGACTGTGGTCATCACCTCACAGGGGAATGTACATTGAGTCACCACATTGTACACCTAGAAAATAATCACACTGTACAACCCAAATATATATGGTTTTTACTTGTCAATCATACCTCAAAAAAGCTGGAACCAATGGTCAGCTTCTGCCAAAGAGACGTTTAAACATGAGACGAAGACCAGAGCACACGGCTATGACTTTTTTTTTTTTTTTTTACGGCTATGACTTTTGACCTTGCATATTACTAAGTGGTTCCTTGCAGCATCTGTGAAGAGCTGAAAGGCTACCTGAATGATGACGAGCATGCATCCTATCGACACTTTGTACAGGGCTCAGGAAAAGCCACTTGGGAATCAGAGACCTGCTGAGGAATCCCAAGGACCAGCCACCACTTGCGGGACCTGGTTGCAGGTTCCTGTCCCCTCCCCTGGGCCATCTCCCAGATGCATGTATGTTCCAAAATTGGCAAATCACTGTATAAAATGGAAGGTTCTGAGCTCTTGCTCAAATATAAGTTCCCTCGCATAGTTTAGCAGCTGCTCAGATAACTCTGAGAAAAGGAAAACAAGGGTACAGAGGACCAAGCAGATAGTCTGTGCAGAAGGGGTGTGGTCAAAGACAGGTCGTTCCTTGCTTTGTGATTCTGTCACCAGCTACCTCTGGCCCCAAACCCCATGTGATGGCACCACTTCCTGTCCCGGCCTACTTCCCCCTCTTAACTACAACATCAGGCAAAATAATTCCTCAAAAAATCTTGCAAAAAGCGGGGGAAAAAAGGTCTCAAAATCAGCGAGCACACAAAAAACTGATGACATTTTAGGAGAGGAAGCAGCTGGTGAACATCTGCTAGGACAAAGAACATTCAACTCAAATGTGTCAACAGAGTTCACTCCAAATAGACTACAGTTCTGATTTAGGAGGATAAATGCCACAGTATGTACATTCTCTTCAGTGCATTAGTTTGTTTTTTAAAAAAAAGGTAATTCAACAAGAATTTCTCTTTTTTTAAGATTTTGTTTTATTTATTTAAGATTTAAGATTTATTTGTTTATTGGACAGAGAGAGAGAGAGAGAGCGAGAAAGGGAACATAAGCAGGGGGAGTGGGAGAGGGAGAAGCGGGCTTCCCGCTGAGCAGGGAGACCGATGCGGGGCTCCATCTCAGGACCCCGGGATCACGACCTGAGCTGAAGGCAGATGTTTAACGACTGAGCCACCCAGACGCCTCTCAACAAGTATTTCCTAAGTGAGGACTACGCACATGGTGTTCTCAGTCGAAGTTTAATACAAGACCAACCTTTGAATACATAAAGACCAACTTATCAGCTGTGTGGCCTGTAGCAAGTTACTTTACCTCTCTGAGCCTTAGTTTCTCAATAAAATATAGGTCAAAGGAGAACCATTTCATGGACTGTTACATGCTATTGTACAAGAAATACTGAGCAGAGTATCTGTGTAGTCCACCATGAACACTTCATAAGTGACAGCTGGCACAGTTAAGAGGGCGAACTGAGGTCACGTGACCCCCGGTGTCAGGGACACAAGCTTTGGAGTCAGACTTGCTGAAATCTTGACTCTACCACTTAACTTAGGAGTAAACCTCTGAGATTGCATACTTCTCACCTGTGAAACACGGATAAAATCACGGGCCCTAGGTCCCCAGACTGAGCACTGCGGAAGGCGGCTGAGACAAGGTGCTTATGAAAATGCCTACCCCATAGTCCTCACTCCCGCACGTCAGCCACGGTGAGCAGGAGCCGCACAAAGTTACCACCACCTAACTCCTCCCTCCAGGAGCTCTATTTTTAGCCAGGAGACAAGGCCTCCCCATGTGATCTGGGGAACCAGCGGGACATAATTCAGTGCCAGATGAGTAATACAAGCAGCCTGCGTCTGAGGATTTCGGACAGAAGAGAGCAGTAAAGGCCAGAGCAGTCACTCTGACAGCTGACTTCACTGTAAACCCCAGCCTCACCTTCTCCCCACTTGGAAGCCCTCTGCTTTCTCCCCTTGCAGTACCATGTGGGGACTCTGGCTTCTGGTGTGGATAACGATTATTCTATTTCAGCAAACATTCATCTCCGAATCCCCAGAAAAGCTCTGGTCAGCTGTGGACCTGGGCACTCCCTCTGGGGTTACAGCCTGTCAACACTGGCTTATTTTAGTAAGTATTTTGAAACTCCCACGGTGAGCACAAACAACTGGACCATGGAATCTGTCCACGTGCAAGGTGCGGGGCTCCTTTAAGAGCCAATATAAAAGCCTCGGTCTCGAACTTCTACAACTCCAGTGCAGCCGGGGCCCAGGGCCGCTGGCATGCCCGTGACCAGCACAGCCACGGTGATCTTGAGGCGCCACTTTATGGAAACTACACTCCTCGGGGAGCACGGTATTGAAATCTGGGCAAACTTTTTGGGTTGAAGCAACAAAACCCCACTTGGTTTGTCGTTCACACAAAAGCGTTGCGGGCCCGAGGGTGTGACCGCTACTGTAAAGTGGAACGATGACGCCGATGCCGTGAGGTCACACCGTATCCTGCTACGCCCAGATGCCCACGGGGACCTCCAATCGGGACATTTTGTACTCGATTCCCAATGGCGCAAATTTACAGATTCCAACAACGGCGGACTACTCAAACTTGATGACTCTAGTTGCCACAAACTCCAAGACCAGGGAACGGCCACACTGGAGCCTCGAAGAATCTACAAGATTGGACCCCAGCCTCCTGCTTACACGTCTTTCCCTACTCAATTCTGGCCATGCCAGTCTTTCTGTTTCTCACACACGCCAAGCTCACTCGTGCGCGTGGCTAGCCCCTGCTTGTCACTCTGGTCTTACCTCAAATGTCGGCACTTCGGATGATCATGTTCCCTCAGGCCCTCCCATCATGCTACTACATGACCCATCTGACTTTCCTCACAGCATTCATGCCCTGAAATGAGCTTGCTCATTTACATACTTATTTCCTAGTAGGCAGGCTTCACGGGAAAAACGGACCTTTTCGTCAGGGTCACGTGCACTCAAAATAGTGCCTTGCATGTGGCAGGTATGTAATGAAAATCTGTTCAGCAAATGAATGGACGAATGGCTTGAATCTTACAGCCAATGCTCTTACCATACACCCTCAAACCTCCCACCGTGCCCTATTCCAGATGAGAAGTTTCATCAGCACCGTCGTCATCATCAGGTGACCTATCTAAGGGCTACATTTCACGATGTCTCCATTTACCACCCTGGAAGAAACTCAAGTGAAAGAAATATACCCCAATAAAATCAACTAGCTAGGAAAAACTTACATAGAAAATATCATTTGTCTCAGTTTGACTGTTATTGACTTCCACTTGGTAAGATAAGCATCTGCTATAAAAATTCTGTGGATTCTTCCACTGCACATACAAGTTGCCATTTTGGAAGAACAGACGTTTAATATGTGGGGGATCAGGTTTCACTGAAAGAAATGGAAGAACACAAATTAGCGTCCAGAATAATTTTGATGAGGTTCATGTATGGGTAGAGATAATGAAGGTCCCCATAAATAAGCTTATTTTATTTTATTTTAAAGATTTTATTTATTTATTTGACACACAGAGAGAGATCATAAGTAGGCAGAGAGGCAGGCAGAGAGAGAGAGAGGAAGCAGGCTCCCTGCTGAGCAAAGAGCCCGATGTGGGGCTCGATCCCAGGACCCTGGGATCATGACCTGAGCCGAAGGCGGAGGCTTTAACCCACTGAGCCACCCAGGTGCCCCAATAAGCTTATTTTAAATTGTCTCATGAAATGGATCCAAAGGACATCTTTGGCATGTCTGGCAGATGACGTGAACTCTGACCTGCAACCCTCTGGTTAGAACACGGCTGGGGTATAATCAGGACATCCAGCTGTGACACAGAGAATAAAGAAAAGAAGCACCTGGGGCCAGATGTGCATCTACCTAATGGATCATGAGGGGCCCCAGGGGTTTCCCCAGCTGCCACTCACCTGTGTCAATCCAAGACCACAATTAAAACATTAGTCTAGTCTCTGTCACGTACTGCAACATGGGCAAACCTTGAGGACATTATACTACGTGAAATAAGCCCATCACAAAAGAGAAAACACTGCAGTATTCCACCTATATGAGGTATCTAAAGTGGTCAGAATCACAGAAGCAGAAAAGAGAAAGCTGCTTACCAAGGGCTGGGGGAGGGGAAATTAGTGTTTAGGGGACATCGAGTTTCAGTTTTAAAAGATGAGAACGTTCTAGAGATATGCTGCACAACAATGTGAATAGACTTCACATTACTGAACTGTCCACTTAGAAATAGTTACAAGGGGAGTTACCACGACCTCACTCCCATGGCCTTTGGTCCACACTTAGAAGTCACCTGCGTGACTATCTGAAGGCGTGGTGAATAGCGCTCTGCTCCCAGACTTGGGAACCTTTGTCAATTCATGGTTATATGCCCATGAATTTTCTGTATACTTAACCAGAATCTGCGCTCCCTGGTGGGATCTTACAATAAATAAATAAACACAGTGCTTACAGTAGTAGTCTGCTTTAGAGATTTACAAAATACTTACATATCTCACATCATTTGGGACTTTGGACAGTCCTTTGAGGTCAGGAGGGACTATGGACCCTGTTTTATAGATGAGGAAACACTTAAAGAGAGTTTATATGCTTTGTCCAAAGTGAAGTCCTAGGAGCTCAAGCAGATACTGTGTTTTCAAGTCCAGGCCTCTTTCTAAAAGGCCAACACTCGGCTGCGTTGGCCGTTCTGAGCAGTCGGGGCCTACGCCACCCCACACCTCAGCTGGTTTGAATATCACTTCTGATCGCTCCTTCTCCAGTCAAAGCCCTTCTTCAACTAAGAGGAAGATTATTCAGGAATCATATTTCATTCTATTCTGCAGCATCATCCTCTCGAGTATCACCAGTAAAAGAGAACAGAACTTAAGAGTCAAAGAGCCCGGCTCCGGTCTTGGTTCTACAACTGACTGCGTGTTCGAAGTCTCAGCACACTCAGAAGCAAACAAGAGCAAAGCATGTCGCATATATATTCAAGAAATATTAGAATCTCCAAGGCTGCCACTTAAGAAAATATCAAATAGGGTGCCTGGGTGGCTCAGTGGGTTAAAGCCTCTGCCTTCGGCTCAGGTCATGATCTCAGGGTCCTGGGATGGAGCCCCGCATCGGGCTCTCTGCTCAGTGGGGAGCCTGCTTCCCTCTCTCTCTCTGCCTGCCTCTCTGCCTACTTGTGATCTCTGTCTGTCAAATAAATAAATAAAATCTTTAAAAAAAAAAAAAGAAAATATCAAATAAAGATATACATAAATACAGTCCTTTTTTCTGGGAAAATCTTAAAACCAAAATCATTCCTTTTTTATTCTCTGTACTGACTGTTCGAAAGATATAACACTTTTACCCACACCGTTGTACAGGGCTTCTAAAACTTACCATGAGAAGTTAAAGGCACTATATTGAAGGATGGTCTAATTTTTCCTGCATTATCCTTGACCACTATTTGGACACTGTGTTGCTCAAAACTGGAATCCTTCAAATTAGTCAGAGCAAAGGAACAACCAATGTGTTGACCTTCCCTATAGACGTCTTCACATTGAAGAATTTTTCCCAGGCTGCTGTGCCTGCAAGATATAATGAGACAACCTTCTGGATTATGTTTAACAAGGTGTTCAGGAAACAAAGGCAGACATTTGTTTTCTTTTAAACAGCTGAAGAGGACCATGAAAGGCAACATTTGCAATACAGAAAGCTCTTCTTAAAACCCTCTTTTATAATGTGGCTCCATTTCATACTCTAGCAAGAAACGAATGCTCCTTTTTGATGAACACTGGTACTTTCTTCTTC
>ML100157.1:0-37864 GCA_003697995.1 Taxidea taxus jeffersonii
TCCTTGAACTGGTTATTTTCAGACTCTTTCTGTGAAAAGTTTGTACTTTCTTCTTCGTAGGTCTCTTTAATATTTCCAAATGGTTCATTTTTACTTCACTTTATGAAAGTTTTCTCCACAGATGGGAGACGGAAGCACTGGTTTTTCACAGAAAGAGTCTGAAAATAACCAGTTCAAGGATCAATTTATGAATACTGCATCATAGAAATGAGTAGAAAACCCACCGCATTTGTTTCCTATGCTGCATCCCGAATTTACCAGCTCAAAATAACAGGCATTTACCATTCTACAGTTTCCCTGGATCAGAAGTCTAGGTGAAGCATGAGAGGCTCCTCGCTAGGGCTGCCACCAAGGGGCCCAGGGGGCTGTAGTCCCATCTGGAGCTCCATGACCTCTTCCAAGCTTATGTGGTTGTTGGCAGAGTTCAGTTCCTTGAAGCACTAGGTCTTGGGTCCCTGTTTTCTTATTAGCTATCTGCCAGGGGCTGCCCTCAGCCTCCTAGAGGGCCCCTGAAGTTCTTTGCCATGTGGCCCCCTCACAGACCCTCCCCCAACATGGCCGCCCACTTTTTCAAGACCAGCCAGAGAGAGTCTCTCACTTGGGTCCAGCAAGACAGTCTTACACAGTGTAACCAGGAGAGTGACATCCCATCACCTTTATCGTATTCTATTGGCTGGAAGCAGGTCACAGGTTCCCCTGGCACTCGAGGTAAGATTATGTAAGGATGTGACTCACTGGGGGTCACCTTACTATGTATTCACCACACCCATCCACAGATACTCTTATTTTAATGGGCTGAGTCTTCCAATAGTAAGCCATCCATCACCATATAAACCCAACTTGGCCGCAAGTAGCATGCATCCATTTACGAGGAAAGATTAAAAGAATCATAGAGAATATGGATAATCCGATGCTCATCTCATATCGGCCATGAATGAGCCAATCTATAATTAGTCCTGCAAAACCGCCATGCTACAATTCTCAAATAACACACCAAAAGGAAATGTTACTTTCGATCTCCACCTTTTGCATCACGAATGCTTCTGAAAATTGGTGTGTATGGCACATTTTTCTGCAATTATTTTCTGATGAATACAGAGTCCAACATAATTGCCCTTGAAATGAGATATTTAATGATATGAAAGCTAATGACCATGCCAATGGCGATTCCCAATAAAGATCTACTTATGCCCATAAATTCCCTGAAATATAATGCTGTAGCTGTGGAAATTATTTAACAAGCCTCTTTAAATCTTGGCTACTTTTTATAGACTACAGGTGAATTTAGAGGGACTTTTTTTAAAAAGCCCCACACTCTGCCGGAATCGACTTGAGAAACTCCCAAAGGGCCTGGCCTGATGTCATTTGCAGCAGTATCTGTGTGGATGTGGAATTACTTTCCTTCAGGAGAAGCCCCAGTTGGACAGAACAACAGTGGAAAAGCGCATTTCTATGCTTATGAAAGGTACCTGCACACTTTGAGGACTTTTGGGTTGTGTGCCATATATAAATCTCAGACGAATGAATGAGAAAAGTGTCACTCCAAAGGACAGGAATCTATCAATAACGGAGTGTGGTTAAAAACATCTCACAGTGCTGCAACACAAGTGACTTGGTCATTAACAGCACCACCTAATTGTAAAGATTTTTCATGGGGAAGTTGATATGGGAATAGGGCAGAGGGGCTCATATGGAAACAGGTAGAGATTATTTCAGGGGAAATCAGTTCCAGACCACATAATATTGATTGTAAGACAGCTAACTACACCTCTGACAGAAAATTAATATTTACAGAAAGGCCATGCTTGGTTAAAATACATAACCCCAAAATACTACCCTCCCGGCTGTTGGAAATGCATCTTTTTACTGGAATACTTGGTTAGAAGTGATCAGATTGGAGAATCCTGTGATCTCACTTCCTTTTTTTTTTTGTAAGATTTTATTTATTTTATTTTAGAGTGTGAGTGAGCAAGCTGGGGAAGGGGCAGAGAGAGAAGGACAGAATCTCAAGCACAATCCGCCCTGAGCCCAGAACCTGACACGGAGCTCGATCTCACGACCCTGAGATCATGACCTGAGCTGAAACCAAGAGTCGAATGCTCAACCAACTGAGCCACTCAGGTGCTCCTGGTTTCTAACAGGGTAATTGAGAATATGTCTTTCACGTTCTTGAGGGAAGTTTCTTAAAGCCCACACTCCACATAATAATGGTGTGAGATTGCCTAGGCTCAGGGGTTGTTAGCTTTGGGGAGATGAAACAGAAGAAGTAGTAGGTGCAGAGCTCAAGGAGGCATGCCAGGGAGACTCTCTTGCCGGACTGCAGAGAGTAGCCATGAGTAGTGTCCTGGAGTGGAGGAGGACACAAAGAATGGAGGCATCAAAGGCAAACGCACCCCTTTCTTCTATGCTTGCCCTGACCAGTTCTTGTGGCTCCAAGAAACTTCCTTGGGAAGAAATACTATTGGGCTTTAAGGTGGCCAATCTTTATTGGCTGAACTCATGCAAGGTTGAGTTCAGCTCTATAGAGAAGTGCTCTCCAATGGAAATACAGCATAAGCCACAAAAATGAACCACATCCATAACTGACAAATTTCCAGTCACATTCGGAAAAGTACAAAGAACCAGGTGAAATTAATATAACGCATTTTATTTAATGCAATATATCTAAAATATTACCATTGCAGTATGTAATCAACAGAGAAATTAGCAGGTGTTTTATATTCTTTCCTGGTACTAAGTCTCCAAGGTTAGATATGTATATTGCACTTACAGAACCTTTGAACCTGAATCTGACCCATTTCAGTTGTCGGTAGCCACATGTGTATACTCTACAGAAAAAGGCAGGTCTAGAGAATGGTGTTCTAATAGATCCCTGGCTAGATGCAGAACGTTCAAGATCACATGTTGGCAAGGTTGCTGCTCATCTAAAACACTAGAGAGTAAATCTGGAACATTCCGCACGATCTTTCATGGAAAAATACAGTCATCAGGAAATTTTTTCAAGAAGAAAATTGCCTATGAAGAAGTTAAATACCAAAATATAAAAGTACATTTATTTGTTGTGCATATATAAAATAGTTGCTAG
Organism: Taxidea taxus jeffersonii; assembly: GCA_003697995.1. NCBI lineage: Eukaryota > Metazoa > Chordata > Mammalia > Carnivora > Mustelidae > Taxidea > Taxidea taxus. The sequence continues at coordinate 3,086 of ML100157.1, forward strand.
GCTCTTACCCTAGAAATACTATGTTAGTTGTGCATAAATAGGTACACAGACAAAATATTCAGATGTCCTTAGTTTCTCAAGCCATGACTGATTTTGGGAAACTGAAGCAGTCGTCTTTGTCACAGCCTCAGGGTAATAAAGTGACAATTATTAATGTCCTCATTTTATAAGTGCATAATCTGGCACTGTTCCCTCAGGGACACATACGGGTTTTGGCCTCCGTGGTGAACTGTGTTCCTCCAAAATTCACATTTGGAAGCCCTAGTCCCCAAGCAACCATATTAGGAGATAAGTCTTTTAGGAAGAAATTACAGTTAAGTGACGTCATAAGGGTAGGGTCCTAATCTGTTAGCACTAAAGGCTTTATAGGAAGAGAAAGATCTCTCTCGATCTCTCGCTCTCTCTCCACCCCCTCCTCACCACCCCCCTAGTGAGGACACAGCAAGAAGGTAGCCTTCTGCAAGTTGGGAAGAGAGTTCTCACCAGGAACCAAATCTACTGGACCTTGAGCTTGGACTTCCCAGCCTCCAGGACTGTGAGAAATACACGTCTATGTTCAAGTCCCCCAACCTGTAGTGCTTGTTTTGGCAGCTGGAGCAGTCTGATACAGTCTCTATTCCTCAAGTGAATCAGAATTCAGTGTCCAAAGCGGATCTTACTGGTGGACATCTGTAGATAAGCTATATACATCTCTCACTAAAATGACTTTGCCCGAGTTGCCTGTTCACTGCTCAATTACACGTTGCAGAGATGACTCATCATCCAGAGACTGACATCTCTAAATATAAACTTGTTCTTTAAAAAAGAAAGTTTCTGTGCCTCTCCAAGATGGTACTCCTTCTTGTTCTTCTGAATCCATTAGTCTCATTTAAGAGGCATTTGGTAATCAAGAAGCAAAGTCTGTCAAAGCAGCTTATGAGCAAACGAAGAGTTTATTGGAAACAAATTTTCAAGGGGCGCCTGGGTGGTTCAGTCAGTGAAGTGCCTGCCTTTAGCTCGGGTCCTGATCCCAGGGTCCTGGGATCTAGTCCCACATTGGGTTCCTTGCTCAGCGGGGACCCTGGTACTCCCTCTCCCTCTGCCTTCTGCTCCCCCTGCTTGTGCTCTTCTTGCTCTGTCAAATAAAGAAATAAAATCTGAAAAAAAAAAAAAAAAAGGAAACAAATATTTAAGGATTTCATGGAATACAGTGGGTTGTACACCAGGGCTAGAACTAGAATGCCAGCATGCTCCAGGCATGGCGTCACTTCTACAGACCTCTTTTTTTCTTTTTAATGATTTTATTTATTTATTTTTGAGAGAGAGAGAGGGGGGATAGAGAGAACATGCACGTGCAAGTTGCGGGGAGTGGGAGAGGGAGAAACAGACTCCCCGCTGAGCAGGGAGACTGACTCGGGGCTCGATCCAAGGACTCTGGGATCATGACCTGAGCCGAAAGCAGATGCTTAACCTAATGAGCCACCCGGGCGCCCACTTCTACAGACTCCTAATGGTAGGAGCAATTCAGGACATCAGCCCAGATTGAAGGGAAGAGACCTCAGGTCTTGAAAGGGGGAGGAGCATGAGTGTCCGGGGAGAGAAGGAACTGACGGCGAACATCACGGCGGCCACCGTGTGGGGATGAGAATCTGGGTGTTGGGGATATAAGAGAGGAGATATTTTTCTCGTGTCTTTCCTCTCTGTACTTTCAAATGCTTCAATGAGCACCATTTTAATAATAACAATGATTTTTAAATGGTGCTAAGTTTGTAAGAATAATGGATTAAGTGGTACAATGTTGAACGTCTGGAATAAATACATTAGGGGAGAGGATGTTTCTATGCTTTGTGAAACATGATACTTGCTGGGAAAGCATGTCCACAAGAAGTTCTCGAATTTGCCTCTCTGCAGAGCAATAAAAACCAGCCGCAATGGCAGCTGAAGCACAAGGAGAAAAACAGATTTCTTGCTGTCGACTAAAATTAAACCTCGCCCCCTTAAGTGTGCTGCTCCTTAGTCACATGGCCTCCCTTGCATCTGTAGGAGGACCAAGGCCTGTGCCCTTGCGGACAGAGTCACCCACCCAGCCCATGGCCATGAGCTTTCTTCTGCGCGAGAACTTGTTCCCTCTGAACCAGTCCAATGTCTCCTACAGGACCGGGAGGCTCCCAAACGTGACGTCTGTGGGCCCCAGCACAGGAGAAGTGATTTTGTTCCACCTTCAAGGCCTGAGCTTTCACTCCTTGCTAAGCCAGGCCTCTATGTCCCAATGGTTCCCTCCATCTTCAGGTCCAATTTTGTTCCTCCACGCAGTGCTTCCTGGGACTTGGCTCCACGATGCTGCCCTCAGCACGGGAAGGGGGAAGAGGACCACATTCGAAACCACTGCTCTGGGAGAGGCCCAGCCTGGGGTAGAGAGCTGCACGGTAGCTGCAGCCCTGCAGAGCTGGCCATGGCCGTGACCGTGACCGTCCCCACTCCATCATTCAGGTTACCAGGAAGTCAGACTCTCATCTTTGCGACCCCCAACCAACCCCTGGGCTCATGCAAAGAGGGAATCATAGGCGGTCCAAAGTATACCAGGGTCAGCCCCATGGGCAGCCCGCTGAACCCCAGCCGGCAGGTGCCTCACTCTCTCTTGTTCTCTTGCACACACACAGGGCCAGTTCCCAGCTGTCCCAGGATGTGCATCCGTGCAGGGGACACAGAGTGGACGACGAGTGATCCCAGCCGCGATCTTCTGTCCGGCCGGGCAGGAAAGAGCTTTGGCCTTGCTGCATTACATTACATTAATATCGTCACGCTTCTCATTACACTTTCGTGCATGTAGGAAACTAGACGGTTTTGAAAATACACAGCAGGTTTGTTATTGCCATATGTAGATAAAGTGATAAATATTTTGTAATTTCTCAGATTTTATTGCCACGATGGTACACCCTGGGCGATTTGGCCCACACAAAGAAGGGCTCTTTGAGGTCCTTGATCAACTCAGAGAGGCCAACAGGGCCAGAGACCAGAGCTTTGGGAATGGCCTGTAGGGTCCCATCCCGGAGCCAGATTCCTTTGGTCCTAATCTCGACGTCTCTCAATTCTCTGAATTACTAGCTGTGTGACCTTGGATTAGGTCCCATGCTTCTCTGTCCTGTTCGTCCATCGGCACACCTGGAATCAAAGTAAAAATGCCGCCATGCAGATTAAAGGAGCTCATCGAGGACGGCCCTTTGGAAGGGTGCCCAGTGCACAGACTGTGCTCACACGTTAAATCACACTCATTTGCACCCACCCAAGCGTTCGCATGCACCAGGCCCCGCATTGGCCGCCAGTGACAGAGATAACTAATTTACAGTCACAGTTCTCAGGGGCCCCACATGGGAGAAAGAGGCCCAGAGAAACAGATCCCGTGTGTGTGGACTTGGCCTGGGCGTAGAGGACGATGCGGCCAGGACCTTCAGTGAAGGAATTTAAACATCTCGCTCCAGGGAGCTGCTGCTGAGACAAATCCCTCAGTGAGTCCAGAATGTTCTGAACTGACATATTGGTGGAAAACATTGACAGACCTGACACTTAATGAAAGGAGGGCTGGCTGGGAGTCTGGTTACCAGGGACACTCCTTTTCCAATTTGTTCTAGCGATTTATTAAACAAACAGCAAATATCTGCTGTGTTCCCGGCGCTCTACTAGGGTAGATGGACATCAAGATGACGGAGACCCCCTCCTGCCTCAAAGGAACTCCCAGAACAGAGAGGAACTCAGCCCAGCTGTTATTCTGTACCACAGAAAATACATGAAAAGAGGTAGTCAGGCCACCTAACCACCCTGACCCATTTCTTTACCTATCAGAGGAGCACAGCGCTGCACCAGCAACATTTCTTTCTGACCTAAGACCCCAGCACTCGATTCGAATGTGACGGGTCCTTCTGGAAGCTGTGTTTAGAGTTGGGGGGGGGGGGCATCGTGAGCACTGTTAGATAATTTCCACAGCTAATCACAAACACTACATTTAATCTACCATAACCCCAAATATAAGGGTTACATGAGTAGCCATAATAGGGTTTTCAATTTTAGCTTAGAATTTGGACCTTTACATCCTGTATCCTATGATGGTGTTGCTGGAATGGTCTGACCTTAGCTAATATTTACAGAGCTGTGCCAGAACTCGATTGATTTCCATGCAGAGAAATGTCTGAGCTATCACTTATATTTGCATAGGGAACATTGATTCTAATTACTGGAGTACTGCATGCCCAGCTTAAATGTCCATAGACTGGCGGAAAGCATTTCACTAATGTAATGCTTTGGGTAATCAGCCAAAGCTAAAAGAAATGTAGGTCAATCAAATGGAAGAGAGAAGCTCCACAGAAGTTCTGTGGTTGTCATTTTCCTTTTATAAAACTGTATCTGTGAATGCAGGGAGACCTGTTTTAAGATCTGGTCTGAGACCCTGGATCATTCCATGGCCTTTTGACCTTCCATGATCCCTCCTCCACCCATAAGTGGTTAACATTATACCTGACCACCACCAGACTTTTTTTTTTTCTTTCTTTTCTTAAGTACTAGATTCTTAAGGTCGTCTTTAAGTTGGGAGTACTTGATTTTTAAAAACATCACTACATCCTCACCTAACCCACATATCACAATCATGGAACGATGAGTCCCACACAACCAAGTTCTCTAGAATTCTACTTTCTGTCAATCCTTGCCTGAGTCACAGAGTCCACATATTCTCTGTGTTCCTGCCCACTGCTTCCCATCTTCAGAGGCCCAGTCAGTCTGATAACCAGTCTTCTTGGAATTATGGGCAAAGCAAGAGCAATGAGGTCTGAGTAAGGGCTGAACCCTGGCCGCCTTGGAGGATACACCGGCCATGTTGCTGCGATGATGGGTGGCCCGTCCGAGTTAGACACTGTACACAGGCAGATAATCAAAGTGGCCAGTCTCACCACGTCCTTATCAGTGAATCACTGGTTTCACTCTGCAACTATATACTGAACCCAGAGCATGGTTTCACATCGTCAGACTCCAGGCTGTCTCCATCTGCTCGGGCAAGCAGATCTTTTCGTCTTATCCTTAATGACTCATCCTGTCTGTTTTCTGTATAAGGCTCAAGATATTAACCTCTCCACTGCAGATAAAAACAGTTCTCTCGGCCCCTCACCATGAAGCTCATGTCAAGAGTCTATCTTCCTAGGAAAGCAGCTTGCTGACACCAGGCAGGAAGCCTCTCTGGGAAGGGAGCTTCCTAGGCCACCAGGACAGCAGACAGAAGACAAAAGGTGCCCGAGAGCTCGCGAGGGGCGTGGTGGACAGGCCGTGGGTTTAAGGCATCGGGCCACAGTTCGCCAACTGCAGTAGCATCAGAATCCCTTGGGATGCTGGGCAAAAATCCAGCTTCCTGGGCCCCACTCTTAGAAATTCAGATTCAGAAGATCTGGGGGTCAGCTGGGAAACTGCCGTTTTAATCCGTACCGTGGGGGATTGTGATACGAGGGTGTGAGCACTGCTCTGGGAATCAGGTGGGAGAGCCAACACTGTTCACAGGGAGCACAGGACAAGCACCCCAAAGCAGCTCCTGGTCGGGCCACCCTCATAAGAGAGTGAGAAGCCTCCATCCCAATGAGAGCAGTATTTGTACAAAATACTTGTACAGAATAGTGCGGTTGCCAAAAAGAAAAACATCAACGAGTGAGAGCATATAAATATGGAGTGTTTGGACTTCTTGTAAGATCATCTAACAAGAAAACTCAGGCAACAAAGATAGCTGTACCAAATTCACTTCCAGACTTGAGACAGGCCCAGAAAGGATCTACAGGCCCTCCGGGAGACAAGGGTAAAAACAATGTATCCCAAAGGGACAGCATGCTTGTTAGTCTTTAACACATTAATAGCACAAAAGATGAACTTGGATGGGTGGTTTGAGCCCTTTGATATGGAGTACCTTCAACTGAATATAGTACCTTAAGTCAAGAGGTTCTTAGCTCAGAAATCAACATCCTAGGAGGCACAAGATAGTAGCCACCCCCACAAAGAATGATTCTCCAAAGGCCAATAGTGTTGATTTGAGAAATCCATTCTAAAAGAGACTTTGTAAAAACATAAACATGGTGCCATTATTGCATCTGAAAATAATAATTACTATTATATTTGAATAAAGCATAAGATCCCTAAAACAAGAATTGGACCTTCTGTGCTTAGGGTTTTTATGGTAAAAAGATCTCCAGTTGTGTATTAAGGTCTTAAAGTAGCTTATAACAGTGGACTTACTGGGCATCAGTGAAGTCATCTGTCCTCAAGCTACTCCAAGAAGATCAATGATGATGCTCATTTTCAGATAAAGGCAGTTAAAGAAGGCATTCCACGCTACAATGTTGCCTTAAGTGCCCTTCTCTGCCGGCCCCTGCCTATGGCCATGGATTTTTTACTCCAGTTCCTGCTTTTTTCCACAAGAGAAAAATTCAGCAGAGACATGTACAAAATATAAAACTATAGAAAGTTATTTGCTTTGACCCATTTCTGGGATACTAAGAATCATACAAATATGGGTGGTTGTCGTCACTGTCGCCGCTGTTTTCACTCAAAATCTGGGTGCTTGTTTCCATTTTGGACAAGTTGATTATGTAGGCATAGACATTGAGGACTGAGCAACAAGGACCCTGCTGGCTGGATGAATGATTCATGGGGGTGAGCAGCAGTCTGATGGGCAGGCGAAGGTGGGGCTGAGAAGGGTCCCAAAACCCAGGGGGGATAAAGCTAAGTCTTCGTTCCAATGATTAACATGGAGCTCTTGAATGTTGTTGCGGAGGCAAGTAGGAAGGGTGAAGTTCGTGTCTGGCTACGGAGAGGGTTTTAAAAACAAGGTATGTCAAAAGAAGCAAACACGACAGGAGGAATTGTTCCTCCTACATGAAGGTAATTAATTAAATGCCATCCTACATGGAAAAGCATTCAGAAAACTGTAAGCATGAGGTGACCGTAAAGGATTATTATTAGGGCTGAGAATCGTTCAAAACAATTACAACATACACCAAGGGATGGAGGTTAGATGAGGTCACAAGGAGCTAATATGCTGCTTTTAAGGAGGCATTGATAAAGAGGGTCATAAGTAAATGATAATGTTCCAGAAATAGAAGTCAAGACCTCACGGTGGTGATCAGTTTTCCTTTCTCATTTTTGGGGTTATGAGGCATTCAGCTCCGTAGAAGAGGGGTCTCTGTAGAAGAGTTCCCAAAAGGAAAGCCAAAAGATGTCAAGCAATTCCCTCTCCCAGCGTGCTCTGCGACTGGGACTTCAGCACATGACCTATGCTCAGCCAATCAGCAAGTCCCATTTCTGACCCTGCGCCTTGAAGGAGGCCGGCATGAGGTTATTCTTCATGGCCCATGGGTGGAGTGTGGAGTTTCCAGGTGTGGGGAGGTCCAGGAGTAGTGGTGTCCCCAGTGAGGCCCTGACTGAAGCAGAATGTGATCTCAGCCCTGAGCTTGGCCATCGGGCCCACTGTTGGTTCTTGCCTTTTTTCTGACCCCCATCTCTCCTTTTACTGGGGGGTTATACGAACCACTATGGCCTTCTAATCAATTCCTTTTTGCTTGAGCTACCCAGAGTTGGATTCTATATTTTATAAACAACAATTCTGATGGCCTGTGTCACTGTCATCATCCAAGGGATACTTAAATTATCCTGAGTTCTAAGGAACAACAAATAATTTAAGGCAAAGACTTCCATGAGTAGTTGTGATACTAGTAACAAGATTTATTGGTCCACATTTATATGTCAAGTAAGCAAATTCACAGTAGTTTTCTAAATAGCAATCTTTGGCATTTCTCTCGTCTTCTCTGTGCTCCTGAAGTCATCATGCTCCATCTTTGTAATCACAGTTCAGCTTCCCATAGTCATAATGCAGTATCATCAGGACACCTGCACGCCACAGGCGGTTAAGCCTCCGACTCTTGGTCTCCGCTCACGTTATGACATCAGTGACGTGGGACTGAACCCTGTGTTGGGCTCCATACTGAACGTGGAGTCTGCTTAAGACTCTCTCTCCCTCTCTCTCTCTCTGCCCCTGCCCCCTCGGCACTCACTCTCCCTCTGAAATCAATCAAACTTTTTCTTAAAAATTCAGTATAAATCACAACATGCATTTGCCTCTGAGTGCTCTAAATACAAAAGTATCTGTGAATCAGTTCGCAGGCTATACGAGAGAGAGTGAGCAAAGGCTCTGTTCTCAACTATTCCGATGATACCTCTGCTAACACACGTGCCCCACCTTCCTAAGTATTACGAACGGCTTTCATGCCAACATGAAACATGCATCACATCACGATATTTTAAAATACGCTCTAGTTGACCCAGAGTTGTTTTTTCTTTTCCTACAAAGTTGCACAACTGAACAATGATATGAAAATACCACTTTATATCAGCAGAAGAGAAAAGGCTGGAATCAACGTAAATAGCCATCAGAAGGGAAGTGGTTAAAATAGGCTCATACAGGAGCGCCTGGGTGGCTCAGTGGGTTAAAGCCTCTGCCTTCGGCTCGGGTCATGATTCCAAGGTCCTGGGATCGAGCCCCACATTGGGCTCTCTGCTCAGAGGGGAGCCTGCTTCCCTTCCTCTCCCTCTGCCTGCCTCTCTGCCTAGCTGTGATCTCTGTCTGTCAAATAAATAATACAAAATAAAAAATTAAAAAAAAAAATAAAATAGGCTCATACAAACCGACTACCACGCAACCATGAAATAAAGCAAATGTACACGTAATAACATGCAAGGATGCCCAAGACTCACCACGAGGCTATATAAAAGGCAGCTGCCGATGTGTGGTATGAGCCATTTTACCAACTGCTACACTTCCACTCACAAGGTTGCAGAGGAGGAAGTCAACGGATGTCAATTGCATATTTATAAGTGGAGTAAAAACTATTCCAGAAGCTTATATAACACGGCGTCTGAGCCCTCTGAGGAATGGGACTGAGAGAGGGTAAACTGAGGCTTATCCATCCTGAGTCCATCTCAGTTTTAGAGTCATGTTTCCAAAGGTCAAAAGTGCTGTGACTGAGCTAACTAGGAAACATGGATTTGAATCTGTGGACTGGTCAGGAAACTTGTCCAAATTAATACACATTACTTCTCATTAGTGTGATGAACAGGCTGCACTGATTTAGGGCAATACTGATATGAAGTGCTTTGCAATTCTCATTTTATGGGACTAAGCTGTGACCTCCTGGTTTTTATGATGTTTTGCGATGATCTCAGTAATTGCCCTGATGAATACTAATGGCCAAAGATTACCTCTGCGTCTCAGTCGCTTTTGTGTGATAGACTCGTATGGGTTCATGAATCCTGACCCACCCGAAAACTGAACAGAATAAACTGGTGATTCAGAGGGTTCAATACTCAATGCTGATTACGTCTGAATGACTAGTCATCAATGGTTTTAAATTAAGAAGAGGACAGCAAACTTCTCTGAATAAAGCACCTTTGGAAAAACCATTCAGGGATGGTCTGAGGTGAATACAGAAAAATCTCCTTGACTAAAATACCATCGGGGGCCCATGGTGGATTACCCGTACTCTGGTTGATGGACATTTCGCAAGGTATGAAGAGCGTGAGCACCAGAACTATGGCATCTGGGCCATTTCAACTAAAAGCTTTTCAGATATGTCACCAGGTTGCAAAGTGAGTTGGGCCCTAGGTCTTGATTCTGAGGTGGACAAATCTCGCTCGTCAGCTGAGACAGACAGGGATGACCATGCCAGAGCAAAATGCTTCTCTCATCGGAGACTCGAGGGTGACCAATCATAGAAATGCCATGTACGTAGCCTCAAAAAGTCACTTAGGCCCGGAGGCAGTAGGGCTTCAAATACTCTACAGATAATTGTTCATGCCTTTCGAATTAAAATCCAGACAATGTGGTCACCATTTCCAAAATGGTTCCTAAGGGAAACCTTTGAGGCTCTCCAGGAACTAAAGTCACCACATCTCAAGAAGGCTCCAGAAACTCTTAACTAGTTCGAGTCTCATCTTCAGTTGTGGTGGCCAGAGGTCAAACCATTCAAGTCTACAATGGCCATGGGAATCTGGACCCAAAGCTCAGGGCAGGAGGTCAATTTTATAGTTGCCTTAGCAATTTGAGTTCATGTAAAGGACTCTCAGGAGCCCCCTGGCCAGCAAGCCTTCCTGCCCTTCCATGATGGCCCTACCCACATTCACAACGAAAGAGGGAATCAAAATTTACCTTACCCAGAAGACCTTTCAACCATGCCAGAGCTGAAGCCATGAACATGACAACGACAGGCGAGGTAATCTGGGAACATAGCTTTGGCCTTGGAGCTGGATTGCAAGGGTGACACAGGCCTGGCACCATAATTTAAAAATACTGTGGGGGGACATGTGAGGATGAGCAGGGAGGAAGAGGGTAGGGGGAGGAGATTACAGCGCTGGTAAGAGGCACCTTTTCCCATTCAAGTGGAAGGATTATGAGGAACTTTGATGCCAAGTTATATAAATATTCATTGAAAATTCAGGACAAATACCTTTCCTTTTTCAAAATGATTGTTTTGCCATCTTTGTGGCCAACTGCGACCTCAGAAAATACCCGAGTGTTGCAAGTCATTTCTCATCTCTCTGTAATTAGTTGCTTGGATCAACAAAAAGGAATCTGGGAAGTTTAATTTTCAGCGGGAATCTTAATAGCATAACAAAAAAATTAGCGGGGGCAGGAAACAGAGAGGAGAACACAATGGCGAGGGTGCTCTGACCCTTCAGCATCAAACAATAAAAAGCCCACAAAGGCACTTGGAGCTGGTCTGGCTCTGGCAAACAGCCATTGTTGTCTTTGAAGCCCTCAGTGACATTGTTGAAATACATCTTCAAAAACAGGAAACTGTGTGATTTTGATTTTCTGGCAACCTCGCCCTTTCTTGTGAACTGCCAACCTGACCATGAGCTTTGATTCACGCTGAAGGATAACAGCTGAAACACAAGTGTTTCCTTTTCACTTAAGTGTCCCTGTTCTCAGAAACAGCTACAGAGCGAAGCCACTTGGGTTCATCAAGTCACCCAACAGACGATCCTGAAATGAGGTCCGTACAGAGGATGAAGGTGCATTTAGCTTTCGTTTGGGTTTGTAGCTAGAATGGGGAGGAAAATTCACCTTGAGGAGAGGAGCAGTTCGGTCCCTGATGAGGGAGGGACTAGAGAATCAGTCATTCTGGGAGACATTACTGCTTTGTCAGAACACGGCAGCAAATGGAGAGAGAGAAAAAATGGGGTCTCTTGGATGTGAAGTGTCCTCAGTCCCTATTTCCCTCCACTGAAGGACCCAGATAGACATTTAGACCATTGACTGAAGCTCTCTGAAAAATGGAAATTGGAAGCGAAGGAAGGAAAAACTACCTTTTCTTTGGAAAGAGTAGAGTAGCAGAATGTAGAGAGATGATATCCAGGACCGCCGTACGCACTTTCCCCTTCGTGGAGTCCCTCCTCGACCAAAATATATATGTATTCAAAGCCTGATTTTTTTTATGACTATGTCAGTTTGATGGTGAGTATCATCCAGGCTGGATCATATTAGGTTTTTTTCCTTCTGGTTTTTAGAAGAAACTGAAATAATTTCATGGGCCCGTAGCTCTGTGCCCAGTGGAGAAGTTGCTGCCAGGGATATTTGTCAGATGTTAATAAAAGCAAAGAAATTCATTTTAAAAACCTCATCATATAAAACATTTCCTGGTTTATTTTAAAGATTTTATTTATTTATTTGACAGAGATAGAGAGATCACAAGCAGGCAGAGAGGCAGGCAGAGAGAGAGAGAGAGAGAGATGGAAGCAGGCTCCCCGCTGAGCAGAGAGCCCGATGCGGGGCTCGATCCCAGGACCCTGGTATCATGACCTGAGCCGAAGGCAGAGGCTTAACCCCACCCAGGCGCCCCAAATATTTTGTGTTTTAAATAGTTTATCCTTCTTTTAAAGAAAAAAATGTAATTAACGTCTGCCAGGAAGAAATGTTGATATTGGTATTGGTATTACATTTATCCATAAGGTATTTGGTGACGGTCTTAGACTTTGATATAAGGATGAAAAAAGTAGTCTTTTTATTTTTTTTTTTAAAGTAGTCTTTCTATATTTCAAAATAACTTATCAGGAACAGAAGGAAACTGGCATTCTGATGATGCTGCTCTTTTTTCTAGCTTTCTACTTGACAAAAATTGTATATATTTAAGGTATACAGCATAATGTTTTGATACCTATTTACACTGTGAAATGATTACTACAATCAAGCTAATTAACATTTCCATCACCTCACATAATTACCATTGTTCTTCTTGTTTTGCTTTGTGGTGAGAACACTTAAGATCTACTCAGCAAATTACAAGTATACAATAGAGTATTATTAACATCCCGGAACTTACTCATCATCCTACAGAACTGAAACCTTGTCCCTTTTGACCAACCATCTCCCCATTTCTCCCATCCCCCCACTCCCCACCACAGGCAACCACCATTCTACTTTCTGCCTTGATGAGTTCCATTTTGGGGGGGATTCCACATAGAAGTGATTTCATGTAGCATTTGTCTTTCCATGTCTGGTTTATCTCACTGAGCATAACATCTTCCGGTTTCATCCATGCTGTCCCCGATGGCAGGGTTTTCCCTCAAGACTGAATGATGCTCCAGCATGCATGGGCGTAGTGTTACCATGAACATAGGAGTACAGGTAAGTCTTCAAGATCCCAATTTCATTTCCTTTGGATCTATTACCCAGAAGTGGGATTCCTGGATCAGTTGGGAGCTCTATTTTTTAATTTTTTGAGGAACCTCCGTATTGTGATCCATAATGACTGTACCAACCTACATTCCTACCCTTTAGTGCACAAGGGTTCCCAGAGCACATCAATATTGCTATCCTCTGTTCATGCTCTAACAATGAGTGAAAGCCAGCTGTTGCCTCGTTGGCTGCTACTAGAGAAGGCATCAATCTCAAGCAAAAACACCCTCGATTTTCCATTCTTTTTTTTTTTTTTTTAAGATTTTATTTATTTGATAGATCACAAGTAGGCAGAGAGGCAGGCAGAAGGGGGTGGGGGAAGAAGGCTCCCCGCTGAGCAGAGAGCCCGATGTGGGGCTCGATCCCAGGACCCTGGGATCATGACCTGAGCCGAAGGCAGAGGCTTTCACCCACTGAGCCACCCAGGTGCCCCTCGATTTTCCATTCTATAAGTCAATTGAATCTGTTGCTTCATATCCTGATCCATTTGATTCCTTCTTCAGTTCCTCCAGCCAGCATTTATTAGCATAAACCTTACATCGGAAAATGTGTTAGGCCCAGCCATACGGCAGCAAGTACATACTGACGGGGATGCAAAGGCCAAAGAAAAAAATGAAATGTCCTTACTACTTACAGCCCATTGACAAGTCCCTGGAACAGGTAGAGTGACATTCCTCTGGGATCTTAGCTGCCTCCATGTTAATACTCTCCTAAGGGCAAAAGGCAATCTTAGCTTAACGTTATCCCAACCCCCAGGATCGTATAAGTCTACTTTAACATAAAAAAAAATCCTTTAGAAACTTCCTTTATCTCTACATGCTGTGATCTATGCTAACAATCATCTGCCAAGCACATGGCCCACCGATGTTCATCTGATGGGTCTCGTGACTCAAGTTTTGTTAGACGGTAATAAATGACATTTTCCTAATAATAGCTAGCCCCCTCAAGGTCCTGGAAACCTTGCTTCCAAAATTCCTTAGAGACTTATGCTCTCCCTAACCCCCTCCCAACTTGAAAGTAAATAAGGGCAGGAGGGGGGTGCCCACTCCTCCTGACCCCCGGTGCAGCTCTTTCTGCCCACGGGTCCTGTCCCTGTACTCGAATAAAGCCATCTTTTTGCATCGAAGTCACTTCAAGAATTCTTTCTGGACCGTTCGCTCTGAACCGCAACAACCAATTCCTACATCGCTCTCCTTCTATTTTAATGGCCACATTTAACACCGCGGGAATAGACCTGTCATTAGCTCATTCGCAAGCTGCCGTTCACAATGTCCCCTCAGTAATCCACCGCAATACAGATAAACTGTGGCTCTGATCATGCCAAAGTGATTTCTACTTTACCTTACAAGGCATTTTCTGGATTCCTGGTAGTGGGGAGGAGAGTGGGATTCTGAGGAAGGGTCCTCAGTGTGCCTTGCTAAGGATTAGGTTTATATGGCATCTCAGTTTCTCTCAAGAGCAAGGAAGATGAAGAATGTTTTAGGGCCAATTTTCTCAGAGGGGTTTTGGAATGCAGGGGAGTATGAACTTTATATTAAATCCACATAGAACCGTTCAGGATGGGAGGAAACTTGTTGTCTTTAATACAGAACTTGGAAGCTCGAGGCCTTTCACTGAATGTGCGGCCCTGTGTAATGAGCTTCGTTTTTGCATTTAGAATCTCTCTCAGGATTGTCGAGAGAAGCATCTGGCCCCATGTGAACAACGCCTGGCCCAGGGGAGACACTCCTCGGATGCCAGCTTCCCCATTCCCTGGAGACGCCCCGACCTGCATCCCCAACAGCTGACTCAGATGAACTTTGGAATCACCGGCAGCAAAGAAATTACTCTGACCAAGAAGCCCGGGCTAAGCCCACGGTTGCCACAGGCTGCGGGGGGTCGGGGTAGGGGGTGTCTCAGTCTCCACGCAGTTGACATTTGAACCAGACATTTCTTTGAGGTAGAGGTTGACCTGTGCCCTGTGGGTTGTCTAGTGTCTCCTGACCCTCACCCACTAGACACCCCCTTCCCCAGATGTGACCAAAATAGCCTCCAAACACCACCGACTGGCCCATGGAGGCCAAAACGAGCCTTTTTTGAGAAACACTGACTTAGACATGAAGCTTGTGTTCTGAACACCCGCTCGATTGTCCTGAGAACCAAAGGAAGGAGAGTAAGGGAAAGTGCCTGGGAACCAGTAAAGCTCCACCCCAGGGCTGGAGGGAGTCCCACATCCTGAGGTCCCCCGGCCGCATCCCAGCACCGTTGCTCAGGAACTCAGCGGGCAAGGGGGCAAGGCGGAGGCGGCCCTGGAATTCCCCGAGGGACTGGCGGGGACAGCAGTGTGGGGAAGTCACTCGAAGCACAGGGTGCTGTGATTCTCGGGACTGGCCTGGCCACCCGCGGGGAGGGCCTGAGCCTAGGCGGTCGGAGGAGACAACGAAGGACGAAGGCAGCGTGTGCGGCTGGCCACCATGGGCCTGCTGTGGGGGTCCGCATGGAGAAGCCAAGCCGGCCAACAGAGGAGCGCACAGAAGAGAAGCGGGGGGCAAGGGGTGGGGAGTAAATGAGAGAAAACTTCCCGGAGATGATGAATGCTTTTGTGGATTCTGAAACCGCCAGAGCCCAACATTTGCAGCTGGATTTGAGCAAAAACTTTTGCCCAATGTCTAGAAGTTGGGGGAAACGCTGAAATGGAACTGAACACAAAGCCCTCAGAGAGCTAGAGGATTACGGGTGGTGGAAAACCTCCGTCAGCCACTCCCCATCCAACAAAGTAGCAACGTCTGATGGGCTCTTGGGCTGAAATGGCTCATTCAGGCTACACGGTATGGGTGCCCCTGGTCCATAGACCAACGGTCACACCTTCGACTTCTAGACGTTTTCACAGTGAGTGATAGGTTGGTTTTTGTTTTTGTTTTTCCCCTAACATTTTACTATTAAAAATTTCAAACATGGGACGCCTGGGTGGCTCAGATGGTTGAGCTTCTGCCTTGGGCTCAGGTCATGATCTCCTGGCGCTGGGATCGAGCCCCATGTCCGTCTCCCAGCTGAGCGGGGAGCCTGCTTCTCCCTCTGCCTCTGCCCCTGCCCCGAGCTTGTGCTTCCCCGCTCACCCCCGCCCCGCTTCTCTCAGATGAATAAAAAAATCTTTTAAAAAATTTTCAAACACAATGCAAAGCGGAAAGAATTTAATTAGAGAACATATTGCTATATTTGGCTTATCCATCTGTCTGTCCTTCTGTCCATCTACTAATCCAAGTGGTACTTCTTTGAGTTCGTTCTCAATGAGTGCAATAGAAGAGTGAACATTAAAAAAAAAAAGCTTCTTCTACATTTGTTAGCAGGCATTATTATTATTATTTGCTAGCTAAGTCCTATAATTGGGTGGAGTACGTGGTTGGGGGTGGGCAGAGTCCAGCCTTCAGTTGCTAGAAACCAAGTCTCTAAATTACTATACTTATCCTAATAACGCTTGAGAAATAGCCTTTGAATTTGCTTAAACATTTCCTGTGGTCTTTGCAGATCACCTCCAGTGAAAAAAAAAAAAAAAACTGAAGTGACCATATTGGGCCCTGAACCCTTTGGTTAGCTGACAAAAAACTCTGTGAAAAATATCTTCTGCTTCCTCAACCCAGAGGGGCCTCAGATAGACTTCCTCCCTTCACAAAGGCCTAAAGATTCGCGTATGGCGCTGTTTCTTTTTGAGACACATCTCACAAAGACTCCAGTTGGGAAAAGAGATAAGTTGCCCCATCCGAGAGTTTAGAAGACTTTCTTCCAGGTTTTGTCACTTGGACACTTGGTGTTCTTCAAAGAATGTTCCGAAGCCTGTTGAACACTGTGGAATCCTCTTTGGTTTTCTTCTAGACGGTTGGGCCTGATAAGCAGCAGTTCTGTAACCCTCATTTGTCCACACCTGACATCTCATCGGGCTTTGTGAGGGAGAATTGTTATTTGATTTGACATTCTTTTAAGAAAGAAATGAGACAGCGTTGAATTCTTCACCCAATACTGCTCGTGGGGGTCTGTGCGCGCGTGTGCGTGTGTATGTGCGCGCGCGTGTTTCTGATGACAGGACACACCCAGAATTCTGCTTTCAGCTGAACTCCTTGCTGAGGCTTTGGTAAGTTGTACCGATCCAGAGAGGATCTAAAATAATAAGACTAGTTGCACAAAGCCCTCACCAAGACTTGTCTTCTTTCTGAACTCTTACACATCTTAAGGTCAAAGTCAAGGGAAACCTGAGGCAGTTATGGCTTGAAATTAGCCAAGCTGTCTGATGGGCTAGTTAGGGCGCCAAGTGGCTGGAGGGGAAACGGTGTCTAGTGCCAGGAACTGGGGGTTCCCCTCGGGTCAGTGCGGGCCCCCGGATCTGAAGGCGGGCTGACCTCAAGGGTGAAGACAGCTTCCATCCCAGCGGTGGAAATGATCTTATCCAGACAAATGTCCACACGAAGGTGTGGCTGGCGGTTGAGCTTTGGGCTGGAGCAGTGCCCCTCCTCCCCCACTGGGTGTAGCCGCCTCCGTACCTAAGGCAGGAGCCCATGTTGGGGGGAGAGAGTTGTCCGGCACCAGCAAGGGGGTAGGTCAGAGGGGTAGCGACCCAGAGTGGACAGTGAGGAAGCAGGCCCAGGGGCACTCGGGGGGCCCCACACAAAGATGGTGAAAGAGCGGTAGATAGGCTTGTCCCCAAACCTATCTCTGAGGCTAGGGACCCTCGCGTTTCCAAGCCCGCCATTTTAGGCAAACATGCACTTGGCCCTGCAGACTAGGAAAGGCCTGGATAGAGTTAAATTGATCCTTAGCTCTGATGGTCTAGAAAGAAGAAAGGGCTTTTGAGGAGCTTTCTAGCAGAGCAGACAGGCCTGAGCACATAGCTAAGGGGCCCCCAGTCGGTTGTTCCTTCCTGCATGACTTAAGAGACATCTGGCTCCAGGTCCATCCAGAGAGCAGGGGAGGAAAGGCACGGGCAAGGGGTCATCAGCACCTGTGGGGGCGGCCTCCACAGTGAAAGAACGGGCGAAGACAAGCCGTCCAAGCAGGCAGGCTATAACGGGGTGTGCTTTGGATGGCCTTGATCATGGTGGCCTGTTGTTTGTTCCTTCCCGAAGCAGGGAAGTTCACACCAGGGTGAAGTCAGTGGTGGGGGGAAGGAAGCCCCAGTTGCAGGCAGACACAGAGCCCTTCTCCCAGAACACTGTCTGCCCCAATCCCCTGCAAGCCATTTGCGGGGCAAGTCTAATTTTGGCAACTCGCTAGAGGACAGTGTAATGCCCCATGGGAGTAAACAAAGTAGGATCGGACCCAATTAAATGTCCTAGCCTGTGGTAGGTCCTCCTCCCCTGTCCTCAAGCCCAACAGAGACTTGGAATCGTTTCCGAAAGCAGAGAATTCCTGAAAGCAGAGAATTAAGAGATGCATCAAGACATCTTAAAGCAACCAGTCCCCAAACCAGGCCTTCTTTTCCCTCATCTTATTGTTATGGTGAACATTCTTTGCCTCTGTAATATCGTGACCTCTATATTTTAATGAACTTGAATGTCCAGAAAATGTTGCCTAGGACTTCTCTAGAACCTATCTTACTCCAAAACACCCAACGAAGAAGGTGAAGGAGCAGAAACGGGAGAAACCAAATGAACCACACTTGGAAGAGCCCGGCGATCGACTGAGTGAATAGACATAATAAAACGCACAGAAATTTCCAGAAGGGGATTCAGAAGCTGCCAAATCCAGTCATTCAGCAAGGTCAGTAGAGGCTGAGAGTGGAACCCAGCTCAAAGCACGAGGGAATAAAAAGATTCAGCCCCCAGAATGCCAAGACTGATATTTGATATAAACCAAAACTATAGGAAGGCTCCAACCTAATCAGTCCCAACCAGTGACCACATGCTCTCCAAGGAGGAATCTGACATCTTGAGTTTAATATCGTTTTTTCCACAGGAACAAACTTCATCAAGAGTCTTTATAATGGGCAAAACAAAATATTGGGCTGCTTTTTTTCTTAAGGAATATTACCCATGAACGATCTCTAGTGCCCTTCCCTGTCGAAAAGCCTTATTGTCTCTTTCTGTTCTCGTCTTGTTTCCTAATTCCTCTTACACACATTATTTGTATTTCCTGTGTATACGTTTACTATGGACATTAAGAACGAGATCACGATTCTTACTCTCAGTTTATTGTTCAAGAAATGGTTTGCAATAACAAATCCTTGTGATGAGAAAACCAGCTGTGACTGGTTTCGGAGCTCTTGGTCCCACCTGATTTCAGCCTGTGCTGGTTTTCCAAATGACTGGAGTATCTATTTCCTTTGTAAATTAAGATGCTTTCCCCTCTGGTTCAATTTATTGGGGCTGATTGGTTATGCTCTGCACTGCACTGGAGGACCCTGTCTTCTTTGGCTCACCTACTGTTGCCCTTCCCTATTTGCAGCTCACTGAGGGAGGCAAGTTCCCTTTGAATGTCATTAACGCTTTGTAATTAGCCAGGAAGCCAACCAGAATACTAAATGCCCCTTTCCCATCACGGGGCAGCCCTTGTTTTGTTCTTCTCTCCTGAACCTCAAGCAGGGACTGATGCAGAGATAAAGGCCCCTCTACATGAAAAGTGATTAATTTCACTGGGAAGTGAAATTTGCACAGCACTATCAGAAGCTCGGCAAACTTTTCCTTCCAATTGCCATGGCTAATGCCTTCGTGTTGCATAGCATCTTGGGTCCGCAGCTTCTGCCTAACACAAACGACAAAAGGCCCGTGGATGCACAGGCGAGACAATCATGCTACTGAAAGGCAAAGTGCAGGAGTGCCGGAGGCCTGGAGTCAAGCAGACTCAGCTTCGCGGGGAGGCCTGGATAAGACGCACGTTGTTTTTTTTGCTTTTTGTTGTTTTGTTTTTTTTTTTAAGTCAGCTTGTGAGGTGTGACTTACATATAGTAAAACTCACCGAGGCCTGGTATTTGGAAGTGCACTTTTCTATAATCCATGGGGGAGACTGAACCTGTTCAGAGTCAGGAAACTGGTGTGCGGGTCCTGCGCCTCTCCATCCCGCACCCCCAACCACTGTCACTCTGAGCTCCCTGCCACCTCTTCCGTAAAATGCAAGCATTGAACTAGGTGACATTAAGACCCCCTCTGAGTTTTCAGTGAAGAGTTTTGTTCCAGATGCTAGATGACTCTCAAACCAAACTGAACTGAAAACTTTGTCTCCACAAAAAGTGTTTTGGGTTTTTTGGTTTTTTTAATTTTATTTCTTTGACACAGACAGAGAGGGAGAGAGAGGCAGACAGGCAGAGGGAGAAGCAGGCTCCCCACTGAGCAGGGAGCACAACACAGGATCAGACTCAATCCCAAGACCCTGGGATCGCGACCTGAGCCGAAGGCAGACGCTTAACCAACTGAGCCATGCAGGTACCCCTCCCCAAAAGGTTTTTAAGATTCTTATGAGTGAAGTTCACCTCTAAAAGGATGAAGCTTCTGTGGCTCCAAGTTTTATTTTTTCAGTTACTGCTACAAGAATTAACGGGGCGCCTGGGTGGCTCGGCTGTTAAGCGTCTACCTTCAGCTCAGGTCATGATCCCAGGTTGCTGGGATCGAGCCCCGCACTGGGCTCCCTGCTCAGCAGGGAGCCTGCTTCTCCCTCTCCCACTCTCCCTGCTTGTGTTCCCTCTCTCTAATAAATAAATAAAATCTTAAGAAAAAAAAATTAACGCCTCCCATCCCTTGCTTTTAAACTAACCTGCACCGCACGCCCCTGCCTCCGTCACCCCAACCATGCAGTCACTACCTGCACTGGGAACAGGAAATCAAGTCTCTCAGAAAGTTCAGGCTTCCTTGGCCAGGCGCCAGACGTCACTGGAGTAAAAGTGTGGAAGTCAGGCCCAGAGGGCTCTCTTCCTCCAGTTACACAGAAACTCTCTCTTTACACCCCTCCCTTAAGCCGACCGAAGCATGAATGCAAAACCATTTGTGCAGCTGGGGAAGCATCCAACAGTCTTCAGTTACAGATTTGGGGCCCAGTTTCCGCAGCGTTTGAGCAAGACATTTTGGTTTGGCTCAACTTTCGGTCCGTTCTGCGATGCTGCTCCTCCCCTCCCCCCCCCCCCCCCCTCCCCCCCCCCTCCCCCCCCCCCCCGCCCCCCACCCCGAACCCACGAAATGACTGAGTGCTTGCAATTGGCCACACACTCACATTCCTGGGTCCAGGTTTGTCTCTGGAACCCAAAGGAGAGGCTTACTGACATCAGGTGCCAAGCTTCGCCTTTCTGGCAACGCTCTCCCCATGGAACGCTCCCAGGCTTGATTCCTGCAGCCAGGGAGGAGACCCGCAGCCACTCTCCGGCTTTTCTCCTCCAGGGGGACCCCAAAGCCTCAGACCTGGGGGCCATTCCAATGGGAAAGTTGCCTCATGGTCTAACTCCTGGCCTTCCTGGCGGCCTGGTGTTAAGTCCTGCAAGAGGGTTATTTCCGTGGAAGCTTGCCAGCTGGACTGGCAAAACCACACCAAAGCCTACATTCAATTGGATTCATGGGAGCTCGTCCGAATCGAGTTGCATCCTTGGCGCGGCATCTCATGGTCCTTGACCCTGACCTAGTGTTTCCAAATTGCACGTCTTCGCTTGTGCCGTACAAAATTTTTGTTTTCGTTGTGTTTATAGTCCCTCTCCTCTCATTAGAACATAAGGGCGTGAGAGCTGAGATTCATGGCTGTTTTCTTTCTTACTAAATAAACAGGTCATCAGGGGCGCCTAGGGGGCTCCAGCAGTGAAGTGTCTGCCTTCGGCTCAGGTCATGATGCCAGAGTCCCGGGATCGAGCCCCACGTCGGGCTTCCTGCTCAGTGGGGAGTCTGCTTCTCCCTCTGCTCCTCACCCTGCTCATGCTCCCTCTCTCTCTCTCTAATAAATAAATAAATAAATAAAATATTTACAAATAAATAAATAAAGAGGTCATCAGGCTGAGGAGGCTCTAATTCTAAGCCTGTAGATGCCTCAAGGTTACCAAGTTGAAACCCCAAAAACAACCAACCGCAAACAGCCAATGAAGCTTGAAGCGACAGCCAATCCATCATTTCCTCACTTGGCTTCTGCCTTTTCTCTGCATAAGCTCTCCCTGAGCTCCTGTCAGTGGCACACTCCTAACCATTTCCAGTTCAGCCCTGCCCCAGCCAAACTGATTTTGGCTCAGATAATTGGCTCTGCACATTTTTAATATGCCTCAGTTTCTCTTTTAACACTAGGAAAGGCACAAGCTTTGCAGCATAGTTAAATGAACCGATAACCTCTCACGGAATCCTCTCGGGATCCTTTTGGAAAACCGCTAAATAAATCAATGTATTTCTTGAGTCTATGATGAGTCAAACAACAAGAACATAGAATAAAGAGAGTAAGATGGCGTCAGTGGAATAATCTATCCAGGGAAGTAATCACTAAGCTTCAAAAGATATACCATATGGAACACGACACGGGAATAAAAAGAAATGACATAAATATGGACAGAGAAAATGGGACAGCTCGCAAAATATTTATGCTGAGTGAAAGAGGCCAGACTAAAAAGGGGATCTACTGTATCCTTTCATTTATATAAAATTAGCCTACAAAATACAATCCATAGTAACAAAACAGGTCAGGGGTTGCCTGGGCACTGAAGGGGGAGGGAGAGGCATTATGATCAGGCAGGAGGAAACTTTTAGGGATGATAGATACATTCATTATCTTGACTGCTGAACTGGTTTCACAGGTGTGCATGTGAATCGAAACGCACATTTTTAATACATGCAGTTCGTTGCATGTCAATTACTCGTCAATAAAGCTGAGACACATAGAACTAGTACATTTAAATACACCAATCAAGAACGGCCCTCTGAGCGCTCAACAGTCAGCTCAGTACTTTGACTCTCGTTTTCCTTGTCTCTACCTCCTCAGCATCTTAGCATTAAGCAGATTTCTGGTGTTACGGAGCACATTTCTGCTTGTCATGATCTGGTTTCTGTTTCAGCAGCAAAGGAACCATAACTATGATCCATCGACCTTTTGGTGGCTAACCTACTTCTCTGGCTCCATTTTCCCCAGAGGAGCCGCCTTGCATTTTTATCACTCACTCAATGAGTATTTGTTGTACTCTTTTGTTTATGAGCTCTTTTTCGATTTCCTCTGATCTCTTTTGAATTCCTATCCTGCCCTCCAAGCTGCTTCGTAACCACCTTCCAACTCCCAGTCTCCTTTCCATAAGCTTATCTTAAAATCTAGAGAGCAGGTGCAACCTAAGAATCATTGCTAAAATGAAGGGCTATGTTGTCAGTAGGAAGGACTACCTAAAATGAAAAGAAAAGCGAGATATTGATCTTTGCCTGACATACCACTTCCCTGCTTGGCATTCTTTCCTGGGAGGGCTTCTCCGTTTCTCCCGATGATGCGGTCACTTGAGTCAGGGTGATTGCTACGTGCACTGTAATTTACTAGGTCCCGTTCACGTCCTCGTCATTTCAGGAGCTGTCTTCCTTTTTAGACACTCTTGGGTCACATTTTCATTGCCCACACACATCTCCACTTTTTAAAAAATTATGTGATGCCATCTTCACCCCGTGAGGCGAGTGCAGGGGGAAAGAGACAACAGGCCCCCGTCCTGGATTTGAGTCCTAGCCTTGCAGTCTTCTAGACTCCGAGACTGCCGGGGACTCTCAACATCCCAGTTTCTTTAGCAGTAAAACAAGGCCCGGGGATACTAACCTGCATTTTATTAAAACACGAGGATTTTATTGCTAGCAAGCAATGCATTATTAAAACATCAAGGCTGAACTGTGCCCTTGCTGAGCGAAGGCAGAGTGATGGTTCCCTGACAATCTCCCCGGGAGTGCATGAGTTCCCTGTTTGCCTTTGGGAAAATCCTAGCCTCTTAATTGCATCAATAGTTTTGTTTGTTTGTTTTTGTGTTCTTGGTTTTTATTTCCTCTTCTTTCCACTTGGACATGTTACTGAGCCTGAGGGGTCTTGGTTGGAGAGAGATAAATCCCCAAGCGGCTGACTTTTACTGCTATTGATCTAATTACACAAAGACCTCTGGGGCCTGTCAGACATTTCACTAATTGTGTTAAATCTAAGACAGTGGGGAAGTTGGGTGGTTTCCTTGGAAATACCCAAGTTCAGAGATGTAGGTCATGGATCTTCTGCAGCTTTCTTACAGGGAGTCAAACATGTGTCCAAGCGATTGAAGCGCTCGCATTCAAGTCGGTTTTCGCCTCTCTCCAATCACTTACTAGTCGCCTAACTAGTACTTTCTGGCTGTGGTCCAGATTGAATTGCTCTGTAGATAAAATGGTTTTCTATATATAGTCTTAAAATCAAAGTCTCTCTCATTTTTATAAAATGACTTATATTTCTGATCTGCAGGAGATAGCAAGGGTGATTCTTGCAATCTGCGGTACCATGATCTGTGCACTTCTTGTTGTTAAAAAAGAAGATTCTGGGGATGCCTGGGTGGCTCAGGTGTGAAGCGTCTGCCTTCGGCTCAGGTCATGATTCTAGGGTCCTGGGATTGAGCCCTGTGTGGGGCTCCCTGCTCAGCGGGGAGTCTGCTTCTCCCTCTCCCTCTACCCCTGCTTGTGCTTTCTCTTGCTATATCTCTCTCTCAAATAAATAAAATTTTTAAAAAAAGAAGAAGAAGATTCTAGAAGAGGCCAAAGTGATCGGGTGAAACTACCTCCCTTTCCTACCAACCCAGGCTCCTCTAAATGTGACCCTCGACAGACAGAACAGATTACCCTTTCTCCTGGTCAACAGGACCAATCAAATCTTTATAAATTGGCCACCCACTTAAGGGAGCTGAAAGTCTTCTTTTCGCTTTCTGTTTGCAAAAGCCACCAGCAGACAGAACATCGGTGCTCAGAGAGAGCCAGAGAGATGGGAAACTCATTAGTTGCCTGTTGAATTCAAAGGAGAACAGGTATTTCCTCCAGATGTGCAGGCCAAGGAGCTGGGCTCCTTCTCACGGGGCGGCACAAAACAGTCACGCCCATTGTGAGACTGGAAACAGGCACAGGGTATCCTCCTGTTCTGCGGGAGAGGGGGGTCGGGGAGGGGGGGACAGGACAATCCTCATGGAGTGCGCACAGGATAAAAGGAAGGAGCTTCCAGGGCACCGTCAGGGACGCTCCATACCCCTCAGAAATAATGCCCCACCCCGAGAGTGCCCAGGGCAAAGCAGGGAGACCCCGGGCCTGGTAACCAGCAGGCTACCCCTCCCCCGGCAATGGGGTAGATTTGATATTTACTTCACCCGCGGGCCCATTCTGCAGGGGTGCCGGGGCCGGGCTTGTTGGGGAAAGAGCACAGTGTCCCCTGGCAGCCCAAGGCTCCACAACACAACAGGCGGCTGGAAAGGAAAGATGTGTTCGCTTAAAATCCTGCTGCTGCATTTCCGTGACACCAGGTCCCTGTTCCGAATGGCTTCCCTTGCCTCCCTCCCATCGGGCAGTTATTTGAATCAATGGACCCCGCTACATGGAGGAACAGCTTGGGAAGGGAATCTGGGGAGGGAGTCAAGTCACGGAAACGTGATGCCCAGCCGCGGGGCAACCCGAGCCGACTCCGAAGGTGAGAGAAAGGATGGCCTGACCTGCGGCAACCTGCACACTGACCTCTCCGGCAACCTGAGAATCCCTGAGGGTGGCAAGCCCCGTCCGAGGAACTTCCCATTTCAAGTAAACAGGCTGTTGGGGAGGGGGTAGGGTCCCTTTCAAGTCACTCTTATTTTTCTCTTGCCCAGAGGGCGGACCGTGGTGGCCCCCAAACAAAGCAAACGCAAGGGCACCAACCCGGACCGTGTCCCCACGTGCAGCCCAGGCCCACGACCGGTAACTCGGGCTCCTCCTTCCTCCGTCCCTTGCTAAGTCATCATCTCCACCTCCAGCCCGAGGCCTCTTCCCCAAACTCATTAGAAGGACGACAGCTCCAAAATGATCCTACCGGTTGTACTGTTCTACCTGCATTACGAATCACCCGATCGCTCCACTTCCCTGCTTCGGACCTCCGAGTGGTGTCCACTGCGTGAAAACCGGCCGGCAGCGCTCTGAGGCCTGCGGGCTTTTTTCCCCATGGCTCACACCCTGGGACTTCCCGGCAGGCAGCACAGGTCTTCTCCTCTCCCCCACAGCAAAGCACAGCTTCTTACCCTCCTCCCCGCACCCCCTCCCCACAGGGCCTTTGCACTTGCCACCTCCCCACCTAGGACAGTGTGTCTCCCTGGTTTTCTCCTGGCTGGCTCACTCCTGTCATTCTTGTCTGGCACAAGCTCTCCTTCCCAGTAGCAGTAGCAGGGCTTCCCCAAACATTTGAGATAAATCCACCCCTCCCCCCATCCCTTTCGTGCTCTGTAGCGCATCACCCTTGTTTCTGTCCTTCGTGGGATTTCTCCCACTTAGAAATTATTGCCTTCATTCCTTGACTGACTTGCTGATTGCCTATCTTAGAATTTATATTCTCCTAAGAGCAGAGATCCTACCTGACTTCTTCAAGGTATATTTATGGAATGAATAAAGGTCAAGAAACACAGGCCAGCTGTCTCCCTACCCAGGATTCAACTGAGAAGCCTCCAATTCCTGGAAACTTTGCCACCCACGCTGTACCTTCCCTCCCCCACCTCGCCTGTTCCCTGCCCCTTCCCCCCACACACCCCTTCCTCACACAACCTTCCCCTTCCCCTCCCCGTCCCCCCAGCCCCCCATCTAGGAGTCCTCCATACACTCAGACCCACACTCAGCACTGAACTGTTGTGTCTCTCCCAAATTCCTTGAACCCTTTGAGGGTCTTATTCATATGAGAATCCCCAACACATGCTTGACCCACATGCTCAAGAAATACTTGCTGAATGTCAAAATAAACTAATGAATTGATGAAAAGGGCTTATTAGCACAGCTGGTGGCCATTTTTTTAAATATTGGGTCCTACGGGGCTCAGCAAACTTCTGCGAAGGCCGCGCAGGCTCTCTTGCAATGACTCAGCTCTTCCCCGGGGGGCAGGGAAGCAGCCACAGGCCCTACGTTAACCGACGAGCAGGCTGGTTGCCAAGAAAACTTCATTTATAAACATAGCTGGTGGGCTGGATCTGTCGCCTACCTAAGATCTCAAACTCCTTGCTTAGTCCTAAAATGCCTTCAAGAAGATGCAATTGTTCCCTTCTTGCAGAGGAGAAAGTGGAGACTCAGAGGGGCTGAGTAACTTGCTGCAAGGGATAAAGCAGACCTTTCCACTCTAGAGCCGCTGGGGAAAGACCCGAGCAATCATCTAGGGAGAGGGAGGTACCTGTCAACTGGGAAGGCCTGGGGAATCAATCAGAGGTGATCAGCAAAGTGCTTTCTTAAGAACCCTTAGGCTCCGCAAACAAGAACGTTTAAAATGAAAGATTAAGTGTTTTTCTTTGTTCTTTGGAGATGTGGAACATTTAAGTGATTTGAAAGGGGAAAAATGTCCTGTAAGATGTAGATTTGGAGAAGCTCCTCCGGCTCTTATCTGGCACAAAATGTTCCAATGTCCTGAGTTGCTTGCACCTGGAGGTCTGGGAGGGGGCTGGGGCTTTGGAGAAGGGAGGCGGCGGGCTCCAGCTCCTATGGGGTCCCCTGTCTGCAAGCTTGTCTCCCCTCATTCTCAGTATTAACCTGCAGCTTGTCGGCGATGAGCCTTCGGTAACTAGAAAAGGGAACCAGTCAGATCCCTGCACAGGGACAGTAGCCTGCCCGGCGAGCACAAACCAACCTTGATCTGCGAGAGAAAGTGACTCAGTTAGACCCTGAAGACACCCCACCTCCACCAACTCTTGTCTGCCTTTGTTTCGGTGTCCTATAAAAATTACAGAACAGGGGCGCCTGGGAGGCTCAGTCGTGAAGCATCTGCCTTCGGCTCAAGTCATCATTCCAGGGTCCTGGGATGGAGCCCCGCATTGGGCTCCCTGCTCAGCGGGAAGCCTGCTTCTCCTTCTCCTTCTCCCTCTCCCTCTCCCCCTGCTTGGGTTCCCTCTCTGGCTGTCTCCCTCTCTCTGTCACATAAATAAAATCTTAAACTAAAATTATAAAACAACAATAAAAACGTTCTTAATCTCAAAGCATTAGGCATTAAGAAACTAAGCCAAGTTTAGATTTCTGTTTTGCATTGGGTATAACTCGAGAATGTTCTCCCTTAGAACACAGAAATGAACATCGTCTACCTAAGCTAGGGCGGGCGATGTTAGAACCTCTGCAGAGTCCTACTTTGACGTTTGCCTCTATCTGCTGACTATGGGGAGAAAAGGGAGAGAAAGAGGAAGCAGCTGGCTCTGCCACCCATGGCTCTGTGGCCTCAAACAGGTTACTTGACCTCTCTGTGCCTCGGTTTCCTCTCTGTGAAATGGGCACAGGGATATGTAGACCTCACCGGGCTTTTCTGAGGCCTACACACAACCTGTATAATAAAAGATACCATTCTTACGAGAGAGGAAGTTCTCTCAGTCATCACCATCAGCTGAAAAGAGGAACTGCGGAAATTGTCAGCACCACAGTGGGTCTTTGATTCCAACCCCTCATTTTAAAAATAGGGAAACTGGGGCCAGAACATGTTACCGACACAAGGCATTTAGATGCAAAGCTAGAGCGTCTGTCCAGACTGATGCTCTGAGGATGTTTAAAAAACATGTTTTCAACTATCTATTTTCATAACGTATGCCCTTACTACTGATTTAGTAACATAAAAGATAGCTTCATATATATGCGCGCATGCGCGCACGCGCGCGCGCGCGCGCGTGTGTGTGTGTGTGTGTGTGTGTGTATATATATATATATAAAACATTTTATAAACAGCTTTTCTACACATCTTTCTAGTAAAATGACACATACTTGAGTGAAAAGGCAAGTTGGTGTTTCAGGATGTTCGTTTCCAGCACAGCCTTCCAGCATGTTCCTAGACCAAGATGGAGGGATTAAAAATAGCCCCTTGGAAATCCACTACAGTCTTGTCCCATCCAATCGATTATTGCCTTGTGATAAGTTTGTACAGCTCTTTTTTTTTTTTTTTTTAAGTCTCTTCCTCCGATCCACATA
This sequence comes from Taxidea taxus jeffersonii, assembly GCA_003697995.1. NCBI lineage: Eukaryota > Metazoa > Chordata > Mammalia > Carnivora > Mustelidae > Taxidea > Taxidea taxus. Next base: position 31,856 of record ML100157.1, read on the forward strand.
ATATCTATTAGGTAAAAAATGAATAAAGTTTTTAAAGGAGGAATGCCACTCCGGGAAACACATTCCACAGAATTTCTCGCATACGTGCACATGATCCTGGTATAAGGACACTCAGCGGTGGTAGACACTTTCCATAACATTAAAATCCCCCTCAGACACATCCTTTAAATAGATGTTTCATATCCCGTTTGGTTATACTATAATTTATCTGCCTGATGTCCTTTACTTAGGCATTCAACTTGGTTCAGACTTTCTCTGTCGCAGTCAGACACGCTAGAAATTCTTGCGGGGAACCTTCGCACCGAATCGCCTCTCTGAAGAGAGAGAAACGGTGAGGAGCTGGAGATCTGACGTTAGAGCACACACAACATCAGACAGAGAACTAAAGAGACAGCACCGTCAGGGAGTTAATTAAAACCCACAGCACACAGCGTGGCGTCCTCTGATAAGAGGGAGGGTGGGCCCGGGGTATTGAAAGCCTCTCCTCACAGAGAAAGGAATCATCCCAGGATTGGCCGGCAGTCCTTCTAGCTACTGATCTGTCAGGGCTCATCCTGTGGTGATTTATGGAGAGAAAAGTGTGCCCCGAGCTCGGATTTTTAAAGCACCCAGGGATAAGCACACATGGAGGGTTTCCTGTGCAGGAAATCTCTGCTGCTCTTTGTCTGGGGTACAGAGAGAGGAACCATAATGGCGGAGGAAGCCATGAGCTCGGCGTCCTCGTCACACAGCATCCCAGCTCAGAGATCCTAATGAGACAACGGAATGGAGGGGGACAAACACCACGCAAGCTCTCTTTTCACCACAGAATTCTGAAGAGGAATTAAATCTGTAAATAGACCTTGCTAATGGTGTTGCTGGGGACGAAACCCCGCGTAGATTCATTTTAGAACAGAATAATGTAAGATTCGTTTTAGAACAGAATCATCCGCTGTAATCAGGGAGATTAAAGTGTGAGTTGCTTTTAGGGGGAAACCAGAAACCGATTATGGGGGCCTACACCGTGTCAACTGCTCCGTCACTGAGCCACAGAGAGGTACCTCGGCCTAGACAGTCTCTCTGGGGGGAAGGATACAGGTTATGAGAGGACCAGGGTGCGTGGTGATAGTCAAAATGATTATTGGCAAGACAGGCTCGGTGGCCGGGTCAGATTCATCAAATCAACTCATCAATGCATTCAACGGATAGATATTTCTCCAAACCAGTTTAGAGGCAAAAGAGAACAGTAGAGGGGACTTTGAAACTCAGTGTCATTCTACAGGTCCGTCACAAAAATAACAAACATTTAAATAGAATCTGGGCTGTACTACGGGAATTCCAGCTGGCGGCCTGAAGCTAGCGAGTTTCCCCTTCCTCTTCTCTTTTTGTTTGGTTGTCATGGGAGTCTGTGTTTGTGGGGGAAGTTCCGAGTCGATTTGCTACGAGAGACCGTCTCTGGTTTCTTAGGCCAATGTTCTTCCAAGCAGCAAAAGAGCAGGAGGGTGTGGGTTTACTGAATGGGAGTTAGGCAAAAGTACATTTCTTAAAACCAGGCTCCATCACTAGGGTGTTTATTGGAGATGGGCTCGTGGCACTGTGGAAGACATCAGGCATAATACGCAATTTCGTTCAAGCGAGTCTTATAATCTGAAAGTCTGCCTCAAGCCTACCATTCAGGCAAGTACACGGCAAATGACGTCCTGACACACCCAGGGAGGCAGGACAGAGATGAAAACATGCGTGAAAATTGTCATCTAATTGTCTCAGGTGCCTTACAGGGAAGTGAGTGATCCAGAAAACGAAGCACGCTGAGTAGGGGCAAGGTAGGCGGTCCCCCCACACCGCTGGTGCGGCCAGGCGACATGGCAGAAAAGCATGGCCTGAGTGGATTCTGACAAAGTTACTCCACCTCAGTTTCCTCACTAAAATGGAAGACAAAACTTTCTGCCTCGAGGATGGCTGGAAGGATTATGGGAAATGGCCAGCGCCCGCCCCGTGGTAGCCAGCTCAGTAAGAGGGACCTACTTAGTTCTACTCAACCTGTGTGTCTCTTCTGGGTCCAGCTCCCAGCAGCCCCTAAGTGGCTGGGCTCCTGTGCACGTAGAACTAAAAGCTCCCTTCAGGGTTGACAACAGAACACTGGGGGGGCTCTGCTCCATAGGTGACCACGAGCGACCCCAGTCTATTGTTCCCAGTCCGGAGCGCTCTGATAATGGGTCAGGAAGTGGAAATCCTCATCATGATTACTTGGCATGGTAGACTGGTTGGTTAAGTAAAAAATAATCCATTCGATCTGTTAGGTGTTTCACAATACACTCACCACGATCCATATGGCATTCTGTCAGATTCTGTGGAATATGGGACAAAGGGAAATATGGTGGAAAGCGGACCAAAACCAAATTATACAGTGCAAGTAGGTATGATTTGGGCGCCACAATGGGAGAAGGACTACCAGACTGATGGTGGAGAATGGTGCTTACTATTTGCTAGTATGTTTACGCAGCATTGTAAGCATTCACCTGCCTGGTTCTTTCTATTTGTCATCCCATGAAAGACGCTGTTATTAACACAGCAATAATTAATAATCATAATCAAAATAACAACAACGGAAGGCCTTCAGTTCCTCCTGTGTGCACGACCTCATCGGCGCCCTGTCAACTGGCCTTTGCCACTGGCCCTGTCTTTCTCATTTTAGAGATGAAGAAACGGAACCTTGGAGAAGTAAACTCACTTAAGTCCTCCCAGCCAAGAAGCAGGATTACTGCCGCCGGAACTCGAAGGTGATGCCAAATCTTTCTTTTCCCTGTACCACACCACCCCAAGGAAAAGGAGCTGCTTAGGATGTGGGAACTGACAGGCGTTTGCCCTTTAATCCAACCTTCTCTCTGGAAGGCTACAGGAGGGAATGACATTTCTGCCCTGGGACGGGAAGCGGGACCCGAGTCAGTGGGAGGGTCTGAACGGTGGCAGAGAGTTATGCCAAGAAGGCCTGGCCACGGTTTTCCGCCTGGAAATGCTGAAAATTGTAGAGCAATATTTCCACAGCACCTGGAATATGTCGAAGGCCAGTGGACATGAAGGATCTGACAAGAGTGATATTTAATTTTACCATGAGCTTGCGTCAAAAGACCCAGAGGTCTGAATTCCAGGCTGTGAAAGGCCAGGCTAAAAAATGCAGTGAAGTAATAAAGGGACCTTTCTTTACTGGTCGCCCAAGTCCTCAGCGCAAACACGTCCAGAAGAAACGAGGCCTCGAGAAGAGGCCGTGCTCGCCGCCACCCCAAGTCCCTGCAGTGTCCCTGCCTGGGCCCTGTACCCCAACGTAACAGGCCAGCACCCTGCCTTCCTTCCCATTCCCAGGCAAGATGCTCAAAGTTGAACACTGGAAACTGTCCTACATTCCTCTGCAAAAGGAAGTCAGTCGCCATGTTCCCTGGAGAATACGAAAGAGGCAAGATGGTGTCCTTTGCTGGCCTCCACAGCCTGTCCTGAACGCTGCAAACCCCCAAACCTGACATTAAAGGAAACAAAGTGGGTCTGTTCTCTTTTTACCTTTTGTTTGTTTGTTTGTTTAACTTCCTTATACACTGTGTCCCTGCATGAAAAAATGAGCCCATGGTTTCACTTCCGGCGTGGACAACGTGCGGAATGCTACGGACAGGGCTTTGACATGGAACGAAAGTCTGGAGAAAGTCCAGAATGTCACCTACTGTGATGACAGGGGCCTGAGTTCACAACAGGAGCCACTGTTGAGATTGGTACACCCATCCACAGACCCCGCAGTGGGGGGGTGGGTAGGACGACAATCGACCTCTTATAGACATTTGTACAGGAAGAGAAAAACCCACCTCATCGTTCAACCCACACAAATGTCAATAAATATTTACACTAAAGATTCTCAACGGTATCAGGGATCTGAAAGTTGGACTCGAGAGACGTCTTCGGGAATACAAAACTGACATCTGATCCCTGCTTTGGGGCACTTAGACTCAAATGGAGAGATCGAGACACCAGATCCCCCAAAATGGTCTGTGAAAAGGGAAATTCGATTTAGATCTTTCTTACCACACAACTTTGCCATCAATACCATGAAGGCCGTTTCGGCAGCAGATTTGCCCAGAAGGTGAGCCAAGGGACCAGGAAACATCTTTTTTTTTTTTTTTTTTTAAAGATTTTATTTATTGGACAGACAGAGATCACAAGTAGGCAGAGAGGCAGGCAGAGAGAGAGAGAGAGAGAGAGAGGAGGAAGCAGGCTCCCCACGGAGCAGAGAGCCGGACGTGGGGCTCGATCTCAGGACCCTGAGATCATGACCCGAGCCGGAGGCAGCTGCTTAATCCACTGAGCCACCCAGGTGCCCCGGGACCAGGAAACATCTTAAGTGAGATGGGATGTGTCCTGTTTGAGCCCTCTGGAGCCTTGCTTCACACAGATAAACTACAGTGACACCGAAGTGTCATTAAGCAATGACAAGGGCAAAGAATACAGTCACCCAGACTTTCACTGCTAGAAGCATGGTGTCCCCAATATCTAGTATGGCCCAGAGGTAAGGGAGTTGAAAACCTGGGCTCTTAGTCCCTGTTTTCCAAGTGCAGAGTTTACAAGATTGTCAAACCATGTGATTTTCCTGGTCTGGGTTTTAAAATTTATAACACAGGCAAGACATCGAATATCCCTTTAAATAATTTTTAAAAAGAAGAAGAAGAAGAAGGCCTGTGACTTGTAGCTGTGTGAGCTCAAAGAAGGATGGTTTCACAGAGAAAGAGAAAAACTCTGCAGAACGACGGGCAGGAAGTGCAGGGATGAGGCGGGGGAATGTCTGAGTCTGGGGAAGGAGACGGGCAAGTCCTCCAGACCAGTGTGGCTGGTGCAGAAGCTTCCGGAAGGCTGGTCGTAGGGAAGCAGACTGGGAAAGCAGCAGGCGGGAGAGAACGGGAAGGCTCTGAGGGCTGGGTACTAATGACAGCAGGAGCTGGTGGGGGCTGTTTCCCAGGCCTGCAGGCTTTCCCTTCCTGTGTGCCTGGCCTGGTTCCACTGTTCTCGTCCTCCCCAGTGAAGGAGAATAGCTACCACTGATCAAAGATTCTCTAGCATCAGACTCCGCTCTGTGGCCTTGCCCTATTGCCTGACTTCATTCTCGAAACAACCCTAAGGCATAATAAGCTTTATGAGTCTTCCCATTAAAGATAAGGAACCTGAGGCACAGAGATGTTAACTCACTCCATCAAGGTCACACTGTACAGGGTCCGATTCAAATTCGTACCTCCACAGTGCTGAGACAGAGCCCCACCCCTGTCCTCCAACCTGAAAGACCCCTTTGCTGAAAAATCTCAATTTTTAAGAAAGATTTTATTTATTTGAGGGGTTGGAGAGCACAGAGAGAGAAGTAGACTCCCTGCTGAGCAGGGAGCCCAGTGCAGAACTCCATCCCAGGACCCTGGGATCAGGACCTGAACCGAAGGCAGATGCTTAACCCACTGAGCCTCCCAGGTGCCCTCAAAAATCTCAACTTTTGAGTGTTCAGCCAAAAAAGCAATGCAGGAAGTCTCTGCAGTTTCTCACGGTGGTTTACCTGAATAAAGCTAGCTCCCGGGAGCACGCCTACAGGACACATCCCATCCCCATTTGCGATGTTTTCCCCCCGTCCCTTGGCTGACCTTCTAGGCAAATCCGCTGCCAAAACAGCCTTCGTGGCACTGATGGCAAAGTTGGGTGATAGGAAAGACATAAACCGAATTCCCCTTTTCACAGACCACGGCACCAGCTTCTGTGGCTCCTGGCCGTGCTGAGACAACGGATCTGTGTTATGGGGCCGCCCCCTTGGGTGCCTATTCCCTTCGGGGCTTTTAATCTCCAGGCAAAGAGCAGACCCAAGAAGAAAAGGACAGGCTGCATATTCATATGCAGTTCAAAGAACAGCTCTATCGTGCCTGCAAGGACAAGTTCAAGTGGCCCGCTCTTCCTCCTGCGTCCATTTCAGTTGGCAGCGGAGGCCCTTAACTTGCATAACATGGAGGAACCCAGAGGCCC
>ML100157.1:37964-69301 GCA_003697995.1 Taxidea taxus jeffersonii
CCAAATCCTTTCACAGATGTTGAGTGGGGAGTGTGCATGGGCCTCTCCCTCTCTGCTCCTCCAGAGGCATGGGGCGGCGTGAACTGGCTTTCATCTACCTCTTGTTTTATGTTAAAAGCAAGCAAAGGAGAAAGCCGGGCCAGCTCCGTTGTTCCCAGAGAAAACTGGAAATCACAGGGGGGGAAGGCCCGCTTGACGGGGCCTGTCTTTCTTCTGGAAATACGCGGAGCTGGGATCTAGCAGCATCGCTTTGCCCTTGAGTCGCGATTTTCCTTTCCATCCACCCCCAGCACAGCCCGCCCAAAACCAAACCGGGGAGCCTGAATCAGGCAGGAGGATTCTGTGCATAAATCTTGGCAAACGGCATAAGAAACGTCAAAAGAGTTCTGGACGTAGCTGCTCTCGCTCAGCAGCTATGGTTCCTGCCAGGCAGACAGGGAAAAGCACGCATTCGTCCCGGATTGTGCACAAGAAGAGTGAAGGAGGTTCCTGAAAACCTGTGCAGCTGATAAACCCTGCATGCCCACAGCCGGGTCAGAATTCCTACCGACAGGTGCCGTAGCTTCCTAGCGTCACTGGGACAAATTACCACCAGCCCGTGGCTTCAAACTACACAAATCTGTCATCTTAGGGTTTTGCACATCTGAAGTCTCCCGTGGCTCTCACTGGGCTAAGAGCACGGGATTGGCACGACTTCACTGCTCTCTGGAGAGTGAGAATCCATTCCCTTGCCTCACCCAGCTTCTAGAAGGCTGCCCGCCTGCCTTGGCTGGGGGCCCTTCCTCCATACCCCCCCACCACCACCACCACGCCAGGCCCCATCCCTCCTCCCTCCTCGACTGGTGCCTCTGGCTCTCTCTTCCATGCTCACTCCTTTCCCTTTCCAGGACCCTAGTGATTACCCTGGGCCCGCCCAATACTCCAGGACAGCCCTATTTCAAGTTCATCCATCGCAACCCTGAGGCCATGGGCAATCTCAAGTCCCTTTTGCCTGTAACAGAGCTGGTTCCCGGGTCCGGAATTTAGGACGCAGGCGTGTTTGCTCAGCCATTAGCCTCGGTGCCACCAGAGGCAAAAACCTCGATTTGCTCCTCTTAGTAGCATTAAGGGCTGTTCTCTTTTTACTGCATCGAGACCCTCATGTTTACTAGGAACTCAAATGCAGCCAAGTGCAATGCCACCCGCTTCTGAGGGCTCTTCGGCCAGGCAATGCACTCTAGATGGACGTTCATCTACCCCTTCCTACTAAAGCCTGCGAAATAGACAACACAGATAATAATATTCTCCTTTATAGATGAAAACCGATCTGAGGGGCGGAAGACAGAGGTCTACCTGGCTACCAGAATCACACTGGCTTTCATTCAGCCACGAAAGACACTTTTCCCTGTCTGGGCCACCCCCAGACTCTCGCCCTCTTTTCTTGACTTTAAAATTAAAAAAGAGAAAAAAGGGGGCGCCTGGGTGGCTCAGTGGGTTAAGCCTCTGCCTTCGGCTCAGGTCATGATCTCGGGGTCCTGGGATCAAGCCCCACATCAGGCTCTCTGCTCAGCAGGGAAGCCTGCTTCCTCCTCTCTCTCTGCCTGCCTCTCTGCCTGCTTATGATATATCTCTGTGTCAAATAAATAAATAAAATCTTTGGGGAAAAAAAAGATTTATTTTAGAGAGAGGGGAAAAAAAGGGGTGGGGAGGGGCTCAAGGAGAGAATCTTCAAGCAGACTACACACTGAGCGAGGAGCCTGATGCAGGGCTCAGTCTCACCACCCATGACATCAGGATCTGAGCTAAAACCAACAGCCATATGCTCAAACGACTGAGCCTCCCAGGCACTCCTCTTTTCTGGCCCCCCACCCCATGCCCAGTCCAGGCCGGTCCTCCCCAGCAGCCCCGCCCTCACCCCTCCGTGCACTACGGAAGTCTGGGTTTGCTGGTGCATCCTGGGAATTGTGCAGAAGAGCACTGATGCTACGGCTTGGCCTCCTTTGCATCAGGAAAGCAAATTCTTGTGCGAAAACAGAAGTCAAGCTCTGATTGTGGGAAGCAGAACCTGGGAACCCTCTGACAGACCCTACTTCAAGTCCTACAGGTCAACCCTGCAATTGCTTCTGCCGTCTGTGGGTGTCCCGCTTTGGGAAAGAACGGCTTGTGGCTTCATGTTCAATCTCTCTCCCAGGGATACCCCATGATCTTCTCTGGGGACTGAGCTGAGGCTGTGGGCAGTCACACAGCCCCACTGGCCTGCAGACATCCGCTTTTCCACTACCCACACCTCTGCTGAGTTGAGAGTCAGAAGCACTAGGGTGAGGCACGGGCAGAGTAATGGCCATGAAACCCACAACCACCAAAATGAAGTGGATGATTTTCTATCTGGGTGCTAGAACGTTATAGGATTTTCAGCATTTTCCAGTAATTTTGGCCTGGGAACAGAGGCTCCTTTTTGTGAGTTCTTTGCCACGAAATCAAATAGTTCAGCCAGCAACCATGTAGTAAAAGAAAAGAAAGGTTGATAGGGTTTCTTCCTAACAAGCCCCAATTGAAAAATCTCACAAATACACATGCACGCGCGTGTGCGCACACAGAAACACAATTTCTCTCCGTTCCAAGCAGCTGCACCTTGAATGGCTGGCTCAGGTCTGCACAGTAATTTCCCTTTCCTGTTGAAGTCACATTGGGTCGAGCCCTGCTAAACCTTCCCAGACTTCCTTCCCCAGCCGACTCCTCCAGCTAGGGACAACTTCGGATTTTCCCAGGCCTGTAGCAAATGTGTCCTCAGCAAGGCCTGGGACACAGCTATGCCCAGGTTCAACAATCCCGAGACACTGTTTGAAACTACTTGGGTTGTGTGCATCTCGTGGTGGTATCTGTGCCTCAGCTCTCCAACTAGATGGCAAACCGCTGAGGACTTATTCATCGTGGCCTCAGAGCTGGCCCAGCCAAGGTCCTGCTCAGAACAGGTGCTCAGTAAGGCGGGTGCAAAAATCCGCTAGATTAGCTCAAGTGGAATTTGGTAGAAAGGACAAGCTACTAAATGCAACTGGTACCCTGGATTAGGCTCCTGGAAGAGAAAAAGGCGCATGAATGGGAAAAACTGACAAAACCCAAATCTAGAGTTTGATAACACTGCATTCGTGTCAATTTCTTCTCTTTGACAAATGAACATGGGAAACATACCATGTTCACACTTGGGGAAGCTGGATGAGAAGGTATATGGGAACTTTCTACTATCTTCGCAAATTAAAAAAAAAAATGTTTCTTCCAACAAAAACAAGCAGGCTATATTGCTTTTAAGAGTCGTATCGTAAGAAAAACAGATCAAGCTTTTCTCCATCCATCCCTGCACCACCTCTCTCCTGGGGCCCAGCTCACTGCACAGAGCTATAGGAGGGCCCTATCAGTAGGTGTCCTCTCTCATACACCATGTCTGGAAGTGTGGACACTTAGAAGTACAAATGATTTAGCCATTAAAAGTGACAGTGAGAAAGGCCACTTGACTTAAAAAGGGTTTTTCCTTTCTCTTCCCAGAATCTTCTGCTGGAAACAGTTGGTGTTTGCCAAGCCGAGAGAAGGCTCTTGCAGAAACCTCAGGCCCATGACAGCTGGACAGTCCCAGAGCCTCATCCTTGAGACACTTGCCATGGATCAAGATTTGGTGAAGGAGAAAAGGGAGTTTGCCTTTGCTATGCCTTTTCCCCAGGCTGGGGAGCTGTTATGGCTAGAGGGAGGTTAGCCAGATAGGGCCAGGGAAGAGCAGTCTTTGGTTTCCTGCATGGCTTGTGTGGGTCATGACGAAGCATTCTAGTGACTGATAAGAGAGATCACTTCTGCTTGCTACCTCTCCAGTTCAACTCTGAACAAAGAACCCATCAAAACGTCCAGGATAAAGTCCAACCTCTGAGTCATCGGCGGGTGGTCCAGAGAGTTCCATTGGTCCTGCAACCATGAGGGAGATTCCAACTGAATGACCACTTTCCCCCAGGGGTGACAAGTCCTGACCATAGAAGGAAGAAGGCAGCCTGAAAGATGTTGGCGAAAGCCTTGCTGTCCAAAATCCGATCTCTCCCACCCACTCGCCACCCCATCCTCACCTATGCCGCCGCAGGGTCTCACTGGACACGGACCAAACGGTCTAAAGTGTCAAACTGAAACAAAGGCCCAGGTCGCAGTGAAAGCCTATAGCCACCAGAGCTGGTGGTTTTGCCTCCATGAAAATAACGGCAGTCAGCTTCCGTACACTTAGACGTATCAATTTCATTTTTTCCCACTACCTTCGTTCCCATTGTCCTCTCACAGAACCCGGGCTTGCAGAAACACTTGGAGAGCCCACCTCCCCCAGGCCCAGCCAGATAGAAGGGCAGGGGGGCTGGCTCCTTCCTCCCGAACTGCCTCCCGAGACCCCAGGACATGACTCCACACGTCCAGGGTCAAAGTTATCACCAGTGAGACGCTGCAGTGAGTAAGCAAGTCCACTCACACGTAAAGAGCAATGAAGGCAGGTGTTACACGAAGCCTGTTTCTGTCCCAAAGCAGGTCCTCACTCACGCTCACTCCTGCCTTCAGGATGGCTCCAGCAGAGGACGGCTCAAGAAGGCGGCAGCTCCTGGGAAAGGATGAGTCCCCTCACTGAATGTCACGGCCAAGGACCCAAGCTCTCATTTGCAGACTCGGACTGAGTCACGCTTGCAGCCCAGATGAGCACACAGGGGTCTAATCTCCCAATCTGGCAGGGGATGGAGATGCTCCCAGCAGTATTCGCCACCATCGTAACCCTTGCTGGCGGCCCACCTCCCCAGGTTTCAAGCGCACGTACCCCTTTGCCCCTTGCATATGTGGCATCTGCCTTGACCGTGTCTTCAAGCTAGCAACTTCGTCACATGACCCTGGTGGTGGCCGGCAGAGCTAACCCTCCTTCGAAACATCTGGGTTTTGCCCAGATAATTACGTGCCTGACATTGTAATTCAGGCTTGGCACTGGTGTTTCACAACGTTTTCTCTTTTTAAGCTGGATTCTTCCAGGGGAGGGGAGCAGGGCAGTGGGGAAGTGAAGAAAGAAAAACTAGACAAATTGGTGCACCGGCGCCTGGACCCTCGGGGCTCAGAGCGTGGTCTCTGGACCGGTGACATCAGTGGCACCTGGCCAGCAGAACCGCAGCCCCACTTAGACATTTTGAATGAGAATATGCATTTTTTCACAAGATCCCCTGCTGACTCATGAGCACTTCAAGGTGGGGAAGTGGAGTGTTGTCCCAGTGTTGTCCTGGGTGTGTCACGCTCACCAATGGCACAGCCGGGGGGTCACCTCTAGACAACTCCAAAGCCACCAACCACTCAATTGCCCCATTCTAAATATTAGGGACCTTTCCTGCTGGCACAAGTTGGTATGGGAATAGTGTTGGACAACTCATTTCAGACTCATGGAAAACAATCGCTATAAATTGATCACCATGGGAAGAAATGATAGATGTTCAAAACTGATGGTGACAACCCATTGACAGTCATGGACAAGCCTCGGGTGGAGGCAAGAGGAAAGAGCACTGGTCTTGGGTCGTGAGAGCTGGGTTGTATTCCCACTGGGCCACTAGGCAGGTGGGGGACCATGGGCCATCGCTCAGGGACTCGGGTTCCTTCATCTGTATGGAGAACAAATGGTAGCTAGACTTAATGATCTTTGCGATCATAACCTATAGAACATTGCACAGGTTCCCCCACCACCACCATGTTCTCCACTGCCTCTGTTCTATTTTACTTTTTGCCAAAGAGTTTGCCAATACGTCTGCCATATCGCCTATTTCTTTGTTTTTTGCCAGCATCCCCTCACTAGAATGCAAGCTCCCTGAAGGCAGGTACTCTGTTTTTCCCGGTCACTAAGTCACCAAGGCCCGTGGTGGCTGTCGCGCAGACATCAATCATTCCCATCCCTAACATTCCATGACAGACCTTTTGAGTATTTATTTTTAAATGGGTCTCCAAACAAGAGAAACTCCAAACAAGAGAAAAATCAACATTACTTTCAATTCTTCCCATTTTCTGATTCTCTAGGGAGATCTCTTCACTCACTGCTCTGTATCACCATATTATGTTGTTTTCTCCCGGGGTCTGACTTCCCTTGAAGCCTCCCCCGCAAATCTATACATCATGTTTTCTTTAGGTACCTTTGCACAACTGATGATGGGGTTGTTGTTGTTTTTTTATATTTGTTGTATGCATCATATTCCCTACCCTTATTTATCATTCTGAGAAACAGATGTTTCCCAGGAGGCCCAGTATTTAAACAGGAAAACAAATCTCCCTCCCCCTACAAAAAAAAAAAAAAAAAAAAATCCAAAGAAAGCTTGGAAAGACACTGACAGGCAGGTAAGTAACAAGTTCTTTTAAAACTCCACTTACAAATGCTCCAAGCCTACAAGATGTTGTCTTTGACATACCCTCCATTTTTATGTGACATTAAAAAAAAAAAAAAATCAAAGGAATAGCTTGAGTAGGCCGGTTACAACTATGGAAATTCAGGAATGGCCAAAAAAGGAAAAATTCCAGTGTGGTAGCGTCGTATGTTTTTCCTTATTAGTGCTTCCTATTTAAATGCTTAACATTTCTCTCTCTTTTCTTTATACTCCTGAGCAACATTTTATTTATTTATTTGAGACAGAGACAGAGATAGTGAGAGAGAATACAGGCGGAGAGAGGAAGAAGTAGGCTCCCCACTGAGCAGGGAGCCCAACGTGGGGCTCGGTCCCACTGATGCACCATCAACCATGCCCGTCACACAGTCCAACTCGAGTGCTACCCATCCCACACAGCTGCTTGGAAGATGTTACCATGTGTAGCATCAATCCAAACAGATTTCTCTCTTAGCACTGTTTTTGTTTTGTTTTAAAAGCCTTGAGACTAAGCAAACTCCTCTGCCTTCAAAGGTTCAGTGAAAACGTCCATCCCGGGCACCTGGGTGGCTCAGTGGGTTAAGCCTCTGCCTTCGGCTCAGGTCATGATCTCAGGATCCTGGGATCGAGTCCCACGTCGGGCTCTCTGCTCGGCGGGGAGCCTGCTTCCCTCTCTCTCTCTGCCTGCCTCTCTGCCTACTTGTGATCTCTCTCTCTGTCAAATAAATAAAATAAAATCTTTAAAAAAAACAAAAAGAAAACGTCCATCCCGGAAATCACCCTGACGCACACCAAGTGTGGCAGACATAGAAGTAGGTGGGTTGGTCAAAGGCCTGTGAGGCTCTACATGCCGCCATGTTCCACTTGTCTTTGTTCAACAGTGCCTCTCACAGTGTGTGGTGAGTTCTCTTTTTTCTTCTGCTTATTCTTGTTTTTTCTTTCTTCTTTTTTGGCTTTAGTAGTGCCGTGTTTTGTTCCAAAAGACAAGCACCGATAGAGAGAGGTTGTATGTGGCTCGTCCAACCTCAGGGCTCTCATCGCAGGAGTCCTGCCCACTCACTGCGTCATATGCGAAGGTGTTTCAAACCAAAACTCACTAAGTCAGAACTGAAACTATGTGGGTTTCAGATCTCCTTTTCCATTTGCCTTTCTTGAAAAACCAGGCAGCCCTGTGTGGAGTTGTGTGTGTGTGTGCGCACGCACACACGCACGCCAGGAACAGGGAGCGAGGCTCTGGGCGCTGGAACCCACGATGACACAGCTCGCCTATTCACCACAGACCTTTAGAGAGGGAAAGGACCGGGAAGAGGCCGAGAAAGAACCTGATCCATTTGCATCATTTTACGAATGAAGAGCTCAAAGCCAGAGCCAGGCACCTGCCTGAAGTCACATGGCGAATTAGAAGCCAAGACCAGATCCATTCATCTTGGGTACCTAAGTGCAGTTACTGTTAGGCCCGAATCTGGATCTATTTGGTCTGCGACCCCACCGCCAACATCAGAGGACCAGACCATTTAGAAAAGCTGGAGTTAGCTGTCTTCTGTTAGGAAAGCATTAAAGAGATTTGGAAACCTATGAAACAATACCACTCTTGTCACTGGTTTCTGTGGTTGTTGTTGTTTAGGAAAATATATTTTTCATAAAAATATGTTCAAGTTTCATATGATTGTTATTTTAATCACGTAAATATTCTTAAATGCCTGTTCTAATCGAGAACACTGGAAATACCAATATAAACCACATAAAGAGGAAAAGGAAAAAAAGCTGGAGCTGATGGCAAGTCCTTGCACATTATTCGAAACGAAGAAGGGCCTCCACTTGTTCTTGGAGAAGGCGGCTCACGGCAGGATGTAGACCCACGAACGGTTCTGCCTAGTCCTTATTTGGAGAGACACGGGTGACTCCCAGCCCGGTGTACACGCCACCGTTAAGGGGATCTACGTCCAGCCTCCATCCCGCAACCACGAGGGGCGAAGCAGTGCCGAGGGGTGGGGGCGAAGCTAGCTGGCCGGTTGTTGCGGGAGGGGGTAAGGGTCTGACGGCGTTGCCAATTAGCTGAAGGAGCCCCTTACATCCAGCACCCCCTCCCCACACACACAACCCAAGCAACCACCGCCACCACCACCCAGCCCACAAGGAAGGTGGCGGTGACGCTCCGGGGGGGAGGTTTGTCCCAGTGTCAGGATTTTCCCAAACTTGTTCATACCAGCGGCACGCTACGGGCAAAGCAGTAATCGCGGAAGCTTCCAGAGGATGGCTCTCTGTGCTGGGAATTCATGGAGTCCTTCTCCAAAGAGGACGAAAGCACGGAGAGCAACGGTGGCCAACAGGGCCCCTATTTCTGCCCTTGACTATCCCAAAGCCACTGGGTCCGGCCTAGACCCTTTGTCCATCCAGCTGAGTGGCCCTGCCGTTCCTTTCTGGAAGGACTAGGTCTTTGGAAACGTTATGCTCGTCAGAAAACCAAAAGACCCTGCAATAGTGACAAAAGAAGGCAAAACGGGCTTCAATGGACAAAGTCTGCAAAGATACAAGGTGTTCATCCAAGGAAGTCTGGTCAGATTCTCACCAGGTGGAGGTCAGGGGCCCTTCTCTTTCCACTGAGAGACAAAACAAGGCGTGGAAGCCAAAGATCTGCTTGCAAGGTCAGTGCACGGGCTCTCGCTACGGCAAAAGGCAATGAAGAGAACGGAGCAAGCAGTGCGTGAACTAGTTTCTGGAGCCACACTATGTGGCCAACCCCAAGAGAGCGAAAAAGATGGCCTGGTTCCCATCTTCTAAAACTAGACACTGAGGAGCAATCAGAAAACAAGGCAAAGAGACAGCCCAATGGCTGAGTGAAAAATCCCCAGAGGACCTTTACCGTGGGCCTCAGACTCCCGGGGTCTCACAGGGTAATAAGAGGGATGAAAAGATCCATTACGGAACATACATTTTCCCAATCCAACGAATGTAATTCCTCAGCTAGAAGATTCTCCTCTAATAAATTTCAAAGTTCTAAAAAATAATTATAGTACCTTGTGGGAGGGCACGAAAATTTCAGCAGGCAAAAAGGGGTCGCTTTTTTAAAAGTTCAGAACCATTGCTATAGCAATATAAATGGGAAGTTCGGAGCGGGAGAGATCAAGGGATTTTGTAGAGGAGAAAGATCGTGAAAGTTCTCAAAAAGGAGAGTTAAAATTCTTAAGCTAATTTCATTATAGTTTGTCGAATCACAGAGGTGGATAGATGGTTCTACTGATTTTAGAACGGGGGAGGGGGGGTTAGTTAGCAGAATGTGTGAATAAAGCCAAGGTTTGGAGGAAGAAGCATCAAAACCTCTGAAAAGGGTTTTTGTTTCCAACCCAAAAGAGAAAATTTATGACTTTTTTTTTTTACTGTACTGAAAGATTTATTCATACATCGCATATATACACAGAAGTAGAAGAGAGAAATATTTTTGTAACTTTAGGGCCTGCATTTTCCAGCTCTAAAATGAGCAAAACATTGTCATAGTCCTCGTGGAGACAGAGCAGTACAGTTTAATTAAATTAACCCTCACACTTTTAGGAGGTCCTTTGCAATGTTTAGCTCTAATAGGCCATAGAAATGCAAATAACCGACAGGAAGTGAGAGAGCGCCAAGCCACTATGGTAGCTGAAGGCAGATTTTCTCAATAAATCTCCCCACAAGGAGGTGGGCGTGGGGTGGGGGGGAGACTTTGGAGATGGGCGATCTGAACTTCTCTTGAATGTAATCCCAGTCGTCACTCATGATTCAAGCCTAACATTATCCCCCACAGAAGGAGGAGGACAGATTAGATGGATTAGAAGAACAGAAGGACAAGGCCAAGTTTTCTTGCTTTCCACACACCCCCGACACTATGGTTTGTGCTTGTCAGGGACCCAGAGGTGAATAAAATGCCGCTTCCTTCTCCCTCAGCGCTCACATGTGACCGAAATTTTAAAACCTTTAAGGTCGTGTAATTTATTTTTAAAAAATAGGAAAAAACAACAACGTTCAAAAAATCAGGGAAGGGAAATCCAAAAGCATCTCATGCTTCCTCTCATTCTGTGCTGCGTTTCCCACCCTACCCCCCATTCCCCGCTTTACAGGACATAAATGCTAGATGTTTAAAAATCGCTCCACTCTATGTTGTCTTAAAACCAAAACCACACAAATCGCATGCCAGCACTAGCACGGAGAGAATGCTAATGTAGATTTGTGTATTTAACCACGCATTTTCCTAAAGAGCTAGAACAAATGGATCGGATGAGTGATGTCTGAGACGAAGGCTTGAACTTCAGGTTCATTATCAGTCTGCCTGGAAGGGTTTGGTTCCTCTCTGGGGTTCTTGATTTTTCTTCCCATGTGTTTCTGCCCAGCCGGCTGCTCGAAAGGTCAGGAAGAAGAAACACTACTGCCTGGCCCCACTCCTTTTCACTGTGCAGAAATGGCTGTGCTGGCTCCCGGGACGGGCTCACGCTTCGAGAATATCAGGGGCCTGTCGAGCCAGTCGTCACCGCGACAACCACGCTGCCGTTTCCAATGCCAAATTCAAGGCCACAGTCTGTGTTTTCATTTCGTCAGCAAAGAGCAGGCAGCAAAACAGATACGCTGCTGGCCTGCTGGTTTCAACACTTTCTTAGCAAGTCCTTAGAAGAATGTTCAAGAGGACGTTTCTGCTGTCTGGAAAAACAGCCGTGCACAGGAGCACACCAGGTTTCACTTCCTGTTAACCTTTATCGAGCAGAACAGCGATCAAAAATGTTGTCGCTGGGAGCAGAGAGTCACTTCCTGGCTGCCTCTGGCACGAGAGACCCCACCCCAAGACGCGTCTTCAAGCAGCATAGGGGGCCACCGTTTAGGACACCTCGCGTGGAAACAAACATTTAAGTAATGTGGACTTTTCATTTAGCGTCCTTTCCCCAGCGCTCCAGGGACTGTCATAGCCACAAAGAGGGGGCCGTGTTGGTTAAAATGGACCTCTCTGTCGGGTGTCCAAGGGTGCTCTAAGGGGGTGCCTGGGGGGCTCAATCGGTTGAGCATCTGCCTTTGACTCAAGGTCCCGGGATCGAGTGATCACCCGTGTAGATTATTCTCAGCAAGAACGCTGCAGGAGGCACAAAGAATACACGTATTAGGTTGGTTGCTCCTTTCAGAAAAATGCCTCAACTGTTTAAGAAGGAAGCAGAGGCACTCATAAAATCGCAGCAGTCGAATTTGAGAAGCTGGTAACATAAGGCGTTCACTCTCAGGTCTCTTCGAAGTGATTCACAGTACCTGCCGGCAACATGAACTCCCGTTCACATCCACCACTTCTCTCCTTGTGATAAATGTGAGGGCTTCCTAGTCTTTGCAGAAAAGTCATCTTGGGTAGAAGGCTGAGCCTCAAAAAATAATAAAGGTATTGTATCCTGTGGTGTCCCTGAGGACTGAAAAGGAAGCGGGAAGAGTTGGATGGGGGGAGAAACAGCCATGGGCATCACACATGCAGGAAGCATCAGGTGAGACCTGGCACAGTTTGGAGACAATTGTGCCTCCCTGACAGCAGCTGGACTGGCAGTTTGTCCTCCCCCAGACATGGAAAAGATCGACACGGCTCAGAAAGCTGACTTACTGCGTCTAGAAGCCTTTGGTTTGGCTGTCGGTAAACTGGAAACCGAGCGAACCCGTATTTGCTGAACTCTACCAGTCAGTCAATCTGTGGGATGGTTTTGACCATCTTTTCTGGAAGATGAGTGAATGAGGTATATGGATGTCAATATAGCTTAGAACTTCGCTTGTTCCCAGATTTATAGTCCCCGGGAAAGGACTGCAAATCTCTTAAGGCCAGAGTCTGTGTTTCACAGGTTCTTACCACAGTGCACATGTCCTAAGCGGACGCTGAATGAATGAACTCTGCTCCCCGCCCACCCATCCCGCCCCCTCCAAATAAGTATGGGTTAAACAAGAATATAATAACCCCGCGTGAAGCCCACACGATGTGTGTCTAGGTGTATTTCCACACTGTCAGACACCTGGAGGTTTGAAAACTTTTAGATGATTGTCTCCACTATTCTATTTTCCTCCAATCATTTAATGATAAAAATGCAAAGATTATATACACGGGTTCTGAAGTAAGGCCAAGAAATGGTCTACCAACCCTGCGGTCCCTTTGTTCCTACTGCCTTCTAAAACAAAATTCCTGTTTTATGAGAAATTGAGTCAGAGCTTCATCAGCCACGAAGCCTGGTTTGCCAGTACTTGACAACAGACTCAGAACACTGCTGTATGTTGATGTCACTCTCCCTCCCTCCCTTTTCCTCTCTCTCGCTCTCTTCTTTTCCATAACATTTTAGAACACTTAGCTCTCTGATTCACTCTGATCGCGATTCTGGGAGCTCAAAGCACCTGCTTGGTTCGGAATTCCAGAAGAGCCGAGTTACTGGAGCCATGACACAGCCCCCTCTCCCCCTGCCAGGATTTGTCCTCTCCTAGAGTCCCCAGACATCGCCCACAGCCACAGCAGTCAGGCTGAAGAAGGCTCCTCCTCACACAGGCCCTCTCCCCGTCAGCAGGCCGGAAGCCATCCTAGGGAATAAGCCAGCCCTGTGTGCTTTTCTGTCTGCCCATTGTTCGGAGCCACGAGGGAACTCGGGGGTGGGCATTCTCGGCATATCAGGAAGTCTGTCATCAGGGAAGACTCTTTGTTTTTTATTTCCAGGGATGTGAGCAGTTTAGACTGGTGTTCTGGGGAGGGCTTTCTTGACTTTTGGTTTTGGTTTTGTTGGGTTTGTTTTTTTTTCCTCACCCCCCTGCATAGAGGAAGAGCATAGTGCAGGCTTTTCATCTGACCCTGGGAGATAGCTGTGAGCTGGTGGTCAGGAGAGAGAGGACCAGTCCTGAGTTGGAGGTTTTCTATTTCTCCATCTGAGAAATAGAAATAGATCAGGACAGAAGGGAGGGGCCGTGCAGCAAATTAAACATTTGTCATGTTTACACGGGAATGAAGGGAAAGAAATAATTTGGCTAAGGAAAGGGCATTGAAACTAAAATAATCTCATCGATTAACCCATTAACAATGATGGAGCATTTGCTTCTGTCCAGCCATTAGAGCATCAAGAAAAGGTGCTGTTCAAGAAACAGCCTGTTCTTAATCACCCCCAGAATGAGCCCTTTCTATTATAAAACCAGGATTAATTTGCACAGAGTTCGGTTACTGGCACAGTCACACAGCTAGCAAGTGAGAGAGCCAAGATTCTAGGCTGGCCCCCTCCGAGTCTTGGAGCCATGTTTTCTTGCCCACGGTGGGATGGCCACAATTCCAAGATGGCGCCTAGGATCTCAGCCCCAGGATGGCGGGCCGTGCTGAGTGAACGGGTGATGGAAGTCACTCTCTTGATTATGTTACATCATATGGCAAGGTAGAAGGGATTTTGCCAATGTAATCAATGTCCTACATCGGTTGACTTTAAGTAATCAAAAGGGAAATTCTCCTTGGCGGGGGCATGACTTAATCGGTTGGGCATCCTTCACATGAGCGGTAAGGCCTTCTCTGACTCACAGAGACTATATCGTGACAGCCTTGCAGAAGCAAGCTGCCCGTGTGCTCTACGGCTTCAAGGAAAGGAATTCTGCCAACAACTACTTGAATCTAGAAGGGGCCCCGAGCTTCCAGATGAGGACACGGCCCTGGCCAACACCCCGCTTGCGGCCTTGTGAGACCCTGGGCCAAGGATCTTGCTAAAGCCAGTCCCAGACCCCAGAGGGAAGAAGACTGCGAAATAAAGAAATGTGTGGTCATTTGTTACACAATAGAAAATCAAGCCAACGAGCCGAGAAGTACTCGATAACACAAATAAAGCAAGAAAATGTTGGAGCACACAAATACGTTACTGTTACCTATTTATAAAGGATACACCAGAACTACTATGCCAAGAGATTATCCCACAATAAAACACTCCACACACACATGTACACACAAACTGGAAAAAAATGACAGATGTCATGTCCCCCCTCTACCACCCACAATTCTCTTCCCCGTTGTAGAGGTTTTAACCAGTACTGAAACTCTAACCTTAGCTATCCCCTCCCAGATGGACTAAAATAGGTCCCAAGCAAAAGGAATATACGGGCTTTTTGAGCCTGTTAGACTCTGACACTTCTAAGGGGCCACTGATGAAAGGACACACCCCACCCCACGGCCACAAAGTAGGTTTGCTTCGAGACCCTACATGTTCCAAGGTCATCCTCATCACTGCCTGCTCAGAGCAGAATCAAAGCTGGCTGTTTCTCATGCCCCAGTCAGTCAGCAAGGGTTAGAGCCTAAGGTCTAGGACTGCCCAGCTCTGCCTCCAGAAGGGAAGCATGCCCGTCCGGAATGGGCACACTCTGGCAACATTCGATCTGCTATGCCTTCCAGCTTTGTGCTCTAGTCTCCAAACTTTCCCATTGTGCAAAGCTCAGGCCTTACGAATTTTGTTTTTTTAAGCCCCAGATTTTTAGTTTCGCGGCTTCAACAAAAAGCTTCGTGCACGGTGGTTATTTTTCGGCGTCTACACCTTTTGGGCTGTGCCTCAGTTCTCCTTCCGAAAATAGCTTCACCTACACTAGGAAACAGCATGCTTTTTGTGAAATGCGCCGCAGAGTAAATATTTTGGTCTTTCGTGGCCCGTATAGCCTGTCATCGCTAGCCTGTTCTGCCACTGAACATGAAAGCAGCCACAGACAAACGAGAGATGAACAAGCGTGCCAATAAAACTTTATTTACGGACACTGAAGTTCGGATTTTATAGAATTTGTGCATGCCAAGAAGTAGTGTTCTTCATTTCCAGTCATTTACAAATATAAATATCAGCTTAGCTCTCCAACTGTAGAAAAACAGGTAGCTGGTCATACATTTGCCCCCTGGGCCAGAGCTGGCAGACTCCCCGTTTGCAGAGAGATATTATCAGGATTAGTGAATTAATCACTGTAAATGATTTTTCTCTTTTTAGAACGAAAATATGGGTGGAAAAAGTAGCCAGATGTATGTATATACGGACCTATACAAAATTAGCAAAGATGTCCTTACAGAGGTCAGGTTCGTAAGTTACGCCAGATCTTCAAAGAGGACACGGATTTTACTTCTGCTAATAGAACTGGTTCCGTATGTGCATTTCGTTCTACACAGCTCACGCAACTGGGATGCACCCTACGGTTCCTACGGTCGAGGGCCCAAGCACGAAGCCAAAATGATCATACAGTCTTTTACGCTATTTGACGTACACAGGTCAGTGTTATGAGAAACAGGCCATTTGATGGCAGAATCCTTAGACCTGATTGGTAACAATCAGCCAAGATAATGAAGCCAGAAGTGACCCAGCCAGATCCAGATCGCTGTGGTATTATGATAATCATGGGCAAACTCAAACGTCTGGTTTTTCCATAACCTCATTCACCACTTTGAACACAAGATATACTGTGTTAGTCTCAGAAACACCTGACTAGAGCATTGGGCTGGCATTATGATATGAAACAAACAAATATAATTGCAAAATTCAAAAGACAGAGGTAGACTGCTTATATTCTTAGGGAAGGCGTCTCATTAGCTAATGGGACACATGGTGAGTGGTGGTCCCATTCTTCAGGGTCCAGAGTCATGGGACCCAGGCACATTGATAATTTTGCCTCTTACAGACCTCGAGAGGAGGAGGAAAGGAAGGCAGGACAGAGGAAAGGAGGGAGGGAGGAAGAAAAAGATGAATTATTTTTTTTCTAGACCTGGACAAGAAAATGTCTTCATGGTTTTGTGTTATCCTGTCGGGCCACTTAGAGTTTTGCTTGATGATACTGTTTTTATGCCATTGTGCCCATTCCCATGTGATATGTTGATGGATAATGAAAAACCAGGGGTATCCACTTGGGTGGCCTGGCAAGAATTCACTTTAAAGTAAATTTAAACTCTCTGGAGATATTTACCCTGAGGAATGTGCATTTTAAAGTTCATTGTTTTAATCCAATGGAAAAAAAAGAGATAAAAACTAAGGAGCAAGATTATAAAGCACAAATATTAAGGTTGGCAAATGGAAAAAGATGGTCAGGGTGTGGACAGAAGGCCAAGTTCAACTTTCAGACTGTCCTGGCAAAATCTTCATTACGTAAAGGATGAATGCCCACCTGAGCATAGTACCTTCGTTTAACTCAGTAAGACTTAATGAAAAATCTATTAGTATATGTCCTGATGATGTTTTCAACTCTGTATTTTATTTTTCATGATCTTAAAGTGATACATGACTACACACACACATACACACGTTTGGAAAACAGACACAAGTACAGAGAATATATAAACCATGAACAGCCAGACCTACCATTCGAAGATAACTAATACCTTCTGTTTTTAAGGAGAGTTTGCGCTAGGGGGGTATTATTTTTATTATTACAATAAAAACTCCAACCTTTTTGAACTAGACTAGTCAAATAAGCTTAATAACCCAACATCTAACTATAGAGCAATGGAAATTCTAACCTAGAAAGGCCACGACACGACCGAGACCACCCAGATTCTCACATATCCAATCAGTATAGGCCATCAGTCTTCTAAGTCAGTAGGCTAGCCCATAAAGGGCCAAATATTTCAGGCAATCACCCTCGGTAAGAACCACAATCCGTCCTCAACCCTGGAAGAGCTGTGATTTACAAAATACCAGCCTCCTTACAAAATGAGATCTTGATGTTGAAAAGAATTAGTGTTCCTTAAGTTTTGTAGCTCTCTAATTACAGAGAGGATTTTTAGACCTGCCCCCCAGAGGTTTTAATATTGTTACCTTAATTTATAGCTGTTCTTTAATTTTAATAGTCAAATGAAAGTTTTAATTATAATCAAGCAGGTCTTCATATGGAAAGAGAGCGCTGTTGGCTGACTGTCCAGAGAACATGCATTTTTGGTTCTTTCTTGGGGGCCGGGGGAAACCACAGGATTGACCCACCGTGGTGCAGGGCACATTTGCACAAGCTGTTTCTAGACAAAGCTGGGGACAGGGAGAACGGCTATGGAAGCGAACAGAATTAACGAGCCCATGTTAAATCTTAGTCTTGATTTTAGCTGCTTTATACACTGTGTGGCCTGCTATAAACTTACAAATGGAAGACAGGCCTTTGTTTTTTTGTGTTTTTTTTTTTTTTTTTTTTAAGATTTACTTATTTTAGAGAGTGAAGGAGAGCAAGTGGTGGCAAGGGCAGAGGGACAGAAACTCTGGTAGACTCCCCACTGAGTAGGGAGCCCGATCTCACCACCCTGACAACATGACCTGAGCCAAAACCAAGAACCAGACGTTCACCCCACTGAGCCACCCGGGCGCCCCTGAAGACAGGTCTTTACTGTGCCAACAGTTGGTCTGTGCAGTAACAGGGCAGGAGAAGTGTTGAATTATGAGAACAAATCTATGTCGAATACTCAGTACGTGATCAGAAGAGGTTATCTTTTGGTTTCTGTTTAATTTCTTAAAGTAAACTTCCTATTGGAATACTTTTTGTATTTATAGAAAAGGTGCAAAAAGAGGGCAAAGGTCCCAGTTACACCCCCCCACACACACCCAATTCCCCGGTCATGAACCGCTTACGACAGTGTTGCTGCATGTGTCACAGCTAAGAAACTGACAGTCAACCAAACTCAAGACTTCATTCAAATTTCACCCGTTCTTCTACTAAATATCCTCCTTCCGCCCCGGGGGGGTTTCAGTCTGGGACACGGCACTGCAAATGGTCATCATGACTCCTAAGTCTCCTCTGACCTGTGACAATTCCTTCATTTTCCCTGCCTTCTGTGACCTTGACAATGTTCTGTGGGGCCGGTCAGGAGTTTTGTAGGGTGGCTCTCAATGTGGGTTTGCCCACCAGTTTTCTCTCTAGTCTGGGGCTATGCCTTTTTGGGAAGAGGCGAAGTTCCTTTCTCACCACAACCTACCAGAAGGTACCAGAAACCCACACGACATCACTGGTGTGGTGACCCTTCGTCACTTACTTAAGGTGCTGTCTGCCAAGTTTCCCCACCATAATGTTACTGTTTCTCCCTTCCCCATCCATACTCCAGTCTTTGGGAGGGAGTCACTAAATCTCGCCAGGTGGGGCAGAGGGAGGAAATTCTCTCCTTCTGAGGGTGGGGAGGGGACTATTTATAGACATAATTTGGAATTATTCTGTAGGGAAGATGTGTAAGGAAGAGCTGCATTCCTGCCTTCTTCCCCAGGGTGTGATCTTTTAATGCCCAAAGCATGAGGACCAGGCACATCTCCATTCAGAGAAAACTTCTTTTGAAAGTCAATAGTTGAGTAGAGAGCCGTGTTAATGAAAGCCCATGATTGACAGGCACCGAACTCTATGTTCTTCTCAGAAAATTTCACCTAACCATCTACGTGAAATCGGACATTTCCTCATCCACTTAATGGTGGGTGTGAGGTGGGGAAGACACAAAAGAGTTAAATCTAAAAGAGGTGAAGAGGGACACCTGGGTGGCTCAGTGGGTTAAGCACTGCCTTCAGCTCGGGTCATGATCTCAGGGTCCAGGATCAAGTCCCACATGGGGCTCTCTGCTCAGCGGGGAGTCTGCTTCTCCCTCTGCCTGCCTCTCTGCCTGCCTCTCTGCCTGCTTATGCACGCTCACTCTCTCTCGCTCTCTCTGACAAATAAATAAAATCTTTAAAATAAAATAAAATAAAAGAGGTGAAGAGCCTGGAAAGGAGAAGGAAGAGGCCAGGCCGCGAAGGGCTTACCTGCTGTTATAATGGGTTATTACGGGCTAGGACACGCACGTTATGCCCACTTAGGAGGAGGCACGGTCCCCCCAGGGCAGAAGCTGTACCGTCAACTCCCCTGGAGACTGGTTGTTGCTGGGTTGTTAGTCCACTAATCAAGGGTCATTATGCTTCATGCATTTAGGTTCTTAGTCTTTTACTCGTAACAAAAAGTTTTCCTTGGGCAGCAACCTTACCCTACGGACAAAATTGTGTCTGAAACGATTAAGTGGCTTGAATGATTACAATCAATCCCATCCACGCCAGAAATGCCCAGCTTCAGCTTTGTTCCCCAGGCCCTTTCAGGGACTGGGACATTTTCTGATCTGGGACATTGAGGTCAACGTCTCAGTTCTGCTGTCTAGATCCTTCCATTTTGTCATTTGTGTGTGTTCTTTCGGATTCCCTGTCTGATTTTTCCGCAGGGCTTCGCTACTCTGAGGGTCCCTCTGCAAATCTGGTTTCCTTTTACCCCCTTCCCCTCTGTGGAAGACAGAGGTCCCTATGTACAACTGTGTCTGTTGGACAGGCCTGGTTTCCCTCTGCTGTATGCACACCACGCCTCCAACCCTCCCACCCCTTGCCTTTAGAGCTTCCTGTCTTCAGGTACCTGCACGAAGAGTTGTCGTACCCGTGGGAAGCAGTTCTAGAGTTCCCTCTCAAACCAGTGTGTGCCTCTGTTGGAGGAGGTCCTGTTACCCAGTGACAGGAAGTTTGGTGTCTTAGCTGAATCCTACCCAGAGAACCGTCTGGCGAAAAAAGTCAGTCTTTGGCATGATGCCTGGTTTTCTCTCTTTAAAGCCTCCCTATAGAGTCCCTGTTCTAGGATCCAAGGAGCCACCACACTTAACACGTGTGGCAACAAGATGATTGTGCCTACTTAGATTCTGTTAGGTCAGAACACATCTTCGTCCTCCAAACGTGGAAAGCGGGGAAAAAAACCCAAAAGCCCGGTGATGTATTATTCACAGTAAGGTAAAGTAAGTCAACGAAGTAAGGAAGGAAGTAGGTAGAGCAAGGTAGGCGATGTGGACGCGAGCTGCCAACTAATGAGATCTACAATCGAAAACAGTGTTTTAATTAACGAACATGAGTTTTGGACCTAGTTGCCAAAATGTAGGCAATACGGACCACACGCTGAGCCACACCATTCAGTAAACATCAGCAAAATCCAGACTGTGGGAAGGTTTACCAGTCAAATTACCCCAGGTGCATCAACAGGAAAACCGTAAGGAAGGGCTGTGGGGGGCGTAGACGAGAAGACACGAATTTCAAAAAATGAGTAAGATGTGGCTTGTTTTTAGTAAGAATATAGCACTTGGGATACACACGTAGATGATAAAACCATAAGTAAACAACAGCAAATTATGAGTGTAAAGGTAGGGAGGGGATTAATTTGGGGGGTGTTGAGACTAAAATGGGGCCCGTGGAGGCCTCCTGGGGTAGGTAGCAAAGTTCTGCTTCCTGTCCTGGGTGCTGGCTACAAGAACTGGATGTTTGCCTTATAATTACACATTAAGCTATATTTTCTTTGTAGTTTACTTTTTTATTCTAAGAGAAAAGTTTTTAAATGTTTTTACTTAGTTGCCACTAATATTTAATATCTCTATTTCTGCCTTCTCTTGAAAAATCAGATGTGGCAACTCTGGGTTCGTGTTTCCTTATGGTAATTGGCTAGAGCCAAGAAAGGCCTGCCTCTCAGCTTGTAGAACTTGGCCTCTCCAGTTTTGTGGGGTTTTTTTTTTAAGATTTTATTTATTTATTTGACAGACAGAGATCACAAGCAGGCAGAGAGGCAGGCAGGGAGAGAGAGGAAGAAGCAGGCTCTCTGCAGAGCAGAGAGCCCGATGCGGGGCTCGATCCCAGGACCCCGGGATCATGACCTGAGCCGAAGGCAGAGGCCTCAACCCACTGAGCCACCCAGGCGCCCCACCTCTCCAGTTTTTTATGTGACCTGCTGGGCACCTGCAGACACACGGTCTGTGACCCCACAGGCAGAGAACGCTTGCTCTGTCCTCCACCTTCCATTGCCAGTGTTCGGAGTAGGACATACGTCCTATAGAAAACAATTCAACTTACATTTCCCAAGCACGTACCCCACGGAGCTCCATGCTCGGATCTGTTCTGCTCCATGCTAGGATCGGGGCCTCTGATCTGGTGAGGAAAAGAGAGGTTTCATTCATTAGTCGTGGGCTCCAGGTATCATAGGAAGTCCCGGCAGAATGTAGTGGGGGTGTGGGAGGGCAGAATTAATCTGGGTAAAGATCTAGGGAGACCTTTTAGAGGGTGTGAAATGACTTGGGTCTTGGAAAATGGCTGGGATGAAGAGGGGACACATAGGGAAGAGCGAGCTTGACAGAAGCAAAATCCTGAGCCCAGGGACTGAGCTGGAGTTTTATAGAGGAGAGCATTAGGATTAGATCCTCTGTGCTGTTAAGTAACGGATGGAAGCCATGAGGGACAAGGCACAGTTGGCTTGTTTGTGACCTGAACGATAACAATGCCATAGACCAACTTGGGAGGACAAGTTTTGTAGACAGGATGACTTTAAACAACAATCCTGGGGAGATGTCTAGGAAGATGGCACTGAGTCAGATGGAGTCCAAGGGAGACAAAGTGTCACCAGAGTAGAGAGTAACTAAAGCCTTGAGGAAAGAAAGAATATAGATGAAAAAGAGCATAAGGTCAAGCTTAGCTCTTTGGACAAACCAGTATTTAAGGGACAGGTAAAAGAAATAGAACCAGAGAAAAAAATAAAAAATAAGAGTAAAGAGAAGCAGGAAAATTCGAGACAAGGGAAGACCCTGGAACATTAACCAAAAAAAGTGGAAGGCAGAGGAGAGAATTTTCAGGATAAGGGAGGACAAATCTGGTCTACTTGGGCACTGGGATTAAAAAAAAGAAAGAAAGAAAGAAAAAGAAAAACTCCGTAAGAGTTAGCCAACTTTTTTTTCTAAGCTATGTCATTTATTATAATGCCCATTCACTTTAAATTTAAAAATAATTGCATTGACACTTTAGTTACATCTTTACATTTCCTAACTTAAGTTTTTTATTCATTTTGATGAATTCTCTTTCACATTCTATGTCAACAGAGGCATAAAGTTCTCAAGAGGAGTTGAGAAGAGATGACTGGTAGCCGCCATTTTGTGGTATTTCCACCACACAGATATACACAGTAGACGTCATTAACCATGAGAGCACAGACAGTCGTGAAATGTAGTAAAATAACAGAAGCAGTAATGAATTGGTTATTACCTTTGCTTTTACTATGATTTCATTGTAAGTTTATATAATTTCATATTGAATAGTGGCGGTGTTTAACCACCAGCTCTCAGATTTCTGAGGAATTTAACAAGTAGCTCTTGCCACTAATACACTGTTAGGAAACATCTGGAATTGCCCACACAAAACTGTTATGAGTGGCTACCTCTGGAAAATGAGTTGGAGTTTGGGGAAACTTCTTTTTCATTCAGTTTATTCTATATTGTTTATCTTAAATAAATATGTATTTTTCTTATAATAATTCTAAAAGTTTAAGAATAGTTCATGAGAAGACTTAAATTGTGTAAGGAGGGGGAAGATAAAAATATCTATTTGCTTTCATATATATGAGGTTAAGCAAGATCCTAAAAAAGAAAAGAAAAAAAAAGCATCGCCCAAAGGGGACAAAGGGAAATCAACGGAATGGGAATATACTTTTTATATTGTTTTCAAATTCATATCGTATAAATGTGTTATGTCCAAAAATTAATCATCAAAAAACGTTTAAAAGGCCAACTGCTATCTCCTCACTTCCCCAAAAAACAAAAGAAAATTCCCATTATTTATAATTACATATTGGAGACTCTCTCTTGAGGATATCCCCACATTGAAATCACAGACTTTCCCCCGGTTTCCATAACAAACACGTGGCCAGAGCATCCTTAAAATGACTTTGGGGCTGAGTCATTGTTCAAGTATGCAGCGCTTTGAGCACTGACCTCAAGACTCAGGACAGGATAGGGCAGCATGGGTAGAAGCAAACAGCCGTCTGAGGGCGGAGACATTCTTCCCAAGGAGATCATGGAAGAGAAGCAGACATCCTTGAAGCTCTCCTACGGTTTATTCCTCTCTCGCTGCTGTTGGGAAGGTGCGTTTGACCAGCGGGGCAGGTGACATTTGCTTAAGGTCTGCAGAAACATGGGCACCTGCGCCCCGAAGTCGAACTCGCAAATCTGAAGCTGCTTCTCGGTTCCCAGAGAAGGAGCAGAAGGCTTCTTCGGGGATGCGGATGCAGAGGGCCCTGCGGATTATTCCAGTTGGGCTCGGCTGTCCTTTATGAGGCACACTCCATTGTCTATCAGGAATCTGAGAAGGATCTGCCCGCACCGTCCCTCCAGCCCGGGCAGCAGCCTCACAGAACTACCAACCGGCTCTTTCTCAGCCAGATCAGGAGTCATATTTTTAGAAGATCCGAGTTAACATTAAAAATCAGATTTGAAAAAAAAAAAAATCAGATTTGAACCGAATGGAAATGACTTACATAGGCAGCTGTATTCCTTTTTAAAATCACAGCCATGTCACATGAGAATGTGACATAAATAAATAAAATCTTAAAAAAAGGACCCCCCTGGGTGGCTCAGTCGGTTAAGCCTCTGCCTTTGGCTCGGGTCATGATCCCGGAGTCCTGGGATCAAGCCCCGCATTGGGCTCTCTGCTCAGCAGGGAGCCTGCTTCTCCCTCTGCTCTCCCTCTCTCTAACAAAGTAAATAAAATCTTAGAAAAGAGAGAGAGAGAATGTTGGTCGCAGGCAAGCCCAGAGCGGACTCTTATAGATGGAATGACAGCACAGGCCTGCCGGCATCAGCCATATCTTGAAAGGGCCCATGGAAATAT
This sequence comes from Taxidea taxus jeffersonii, assembly GCA_003697995.1. Lineage (NCBI taxonomy): Eukaryota > Metazoa > Chordata > Mammalia > Carnivora > Mustelidae > Taxidea > Taxidea taxus. The sequence goes on from ML100157.1 coordinate 61,948, forward strand.
TCCTTACGACATGGTTCCTCTCTAATGTTGAGACGAGTCAGGCAGAACAAGCCCACAGGCCTACATGTATAAGCTGCTTTGATTTTTCATGTTGTTAGAATGGAAATTTTGGAATTGCATTCATTGGTGTATGCACAGAAGGGAGGACACAAATATGAGAAGTCACATTAGAAGGAATTCATAGAGTTGGAAGTTCCCTTTTGTTGACGTCATAGAAATCATGGATGCAGGCAAGAATCCTCAAAGCGTCTCGCCACAGGTTACTTACTAATTACAAAGGGAAAAAAAACAAGGGTTTGACAGTGCAGAAGCCTGGTGGCGATGGTGTGGACAAGCCATCACCCTCATCGTCAATAAATGGGACAAGCTGACATCAGGTGCCTCTTCTGAGGCAGCAAGAAGGACACAACGTCCCTGACAGGGGAGTCCTACCCCAAATCATCAGATCCCAGCCGTGAAAAAACATCAGGCAAACCCAAGTGGAGAGAAATTCTCCAAACCAGCCGGCCTGGATCCTTCAAAAATGTGAAGGTCTAGAGAGACAAAGCACAGCAGGAAGATTTTTGCAGACTACGGGGACTTGACAAATAACTGTGATGCCTAGCCTGATTGGATCCCCCGGGGAGAAGGAAGAAAACTGCTGTAAAAGACAAGACATGAAGGACCGGCAAAATCTAAGTAGGACTTTGTAGCAGATAATACCAGCGTCCATGTAAATTTCCCCATCCTGATCCTTGTGCTACATTACGGGAGAGAATGTGCGGATTATACAAGCGGCCACCTGCTGAGCACTAGCGTGGGAGAGATGCACCTGCTGCTTCCAGCCCTCCCAGCAAGCCTGCGGGTTAGACCATCCCCTCCCCTACTTTGCAGAGGAGAAAAAGCAAGGCTCAGAAAAGTTAGAAGTGTGGACAAGGTTGCACAGCTAAAAGGAAGCTGGCCAGTGGTAACCACGGAGAAAAGTGTATCGTTTTATTTGTTAACCCTTGGGAGCCTGGGTGAAGGAATGGTACACAGGTTCATGGAGGCGATTTAGGAATGGGTTCAAAATGGACGAAAAGTGACTGATGAGTGGAAGGCAGAGGGAGAAAGGAAAGGGAATGAGGCCATCAGAGATCAGGAGGTCGCGGAATAGTTGTCTTGATAAGTGTGACTCTTATTCATGCTGAAAAAACATTTTACGTCACAGGCCAGTAAACAAAACACACACACAAACACACATTCTCCTACACGGATAACTGAAACAGAAGTTCGCTCAAACAACACCTACCTTTACCCTGCAGGAGAGGCTGGTCATTCCTGTTCCGTTTCTCCTTAGCCATCTGTTGTAGCTTGCTGGCTTTTATGTTGTTTTGTGTTTTGGTCTTGAATGCTGGAAAGCATCAGCTGAATTGATTCCCTAGAACCGTAAGGTGACACAGCGTGTGGTTCGAAAACCTCCCTCTAAGGTGTGACCCAAGTGGGGCAGCGCCGGGGTCCGGGAGCCCACTGTGGGGCTGGGGGCCGTCCCCTCCGGCCTGCCCGCCTTAGCTACAGCCCCCGCCCCTCCCGGGCTTTGTTCACCTGGTCCCGTAACCCAACGCCCTAACGGCCCTCCCAGCCTCCTGAGGCCCTAACCGGGAACACCTGTGGCAGAAAGCCTGGCAGCAGGAGGGCCACGGTCAAGTCCAATGTGTAAGAAATTCTGAACATACATGGACGCCAACATGCACAGGCGTCAGCTAGCAGGAGCGGGGGGAGGGGAAGATCCATCAACGCTGTTTCAAAGGAATATGGTCAAGAGTGTGGGGTGTAAAGCAGATGTGTAAGGCAGATGGATGGGTCTCGAGGTCTGAGTTAGAGTCGATTGACCTCACCTCTTTCTAATCTGAAGAATTCATTCGTTGAAGTGTGGGTTGAGGACCTGAAGAAATTTACTTTGGGTAACCATCTCTCCCATTAGGAAACTTCATGACCCTATTCCAGAAAAGCAGCGTTGATTGGATGAAGGTTCTCAACATTAGTTGTGGGAGCATCTGTTCTTGCCTATACGCGTTTGTGCCTGTTAGAACCCAGAGCTTTCAGAGTCAGTGGAAGCCTAGAGGACTACCTTCGGCATCTATGTATGGTTTCGAGAATTTCACAGTGCTGTCATCATCTTAGCTCAAAGTCAACAATTGTTTGTGAAATGACAAGGTTGGGATTATACATTACAATCCTTTCTTCAAATAATTCAGTTTATATTCTTTTAACTTAGTTATTTCCTTTTTAATTTTCAGGACTGGCCTCTCCAACTACTTCTATTATATACTTTATTTTCCCCAATGATATTTTTTCACTCCCCTTAAAGACATTTCAAATTACCATACCAGCCCAATTGTTTTCCTCTGTGACCACCCGTGGTACTCATCTCTGTAATCACAGTCAACATACAAGTGATTCCCAAACCTTTGATGTTCCTTCCATTCTATGCCCCGGTTTCTACTCATTCGCAGCTCCTGGAAGTTTTCCATATCAATCTTCAGAGCATGCAGTAACTAACTCTTCAATTACACGAAAAACCTGCCACTATCCTCTCTCCTCCCACAAACCCAGTAGTTCAGTAAAAGGTCTCTGCCCACAGCGTGGCTTGGCACCTTACCCCTCCAAGCACCACAGGGCAATGCCCCTACCAGCGGTCCTATTGGTCACGATTCCTAGTGGGGCAAATGGCAGCCCCTCCCATAAGCTCTGCCCACATCGAATCCCTGCAACTTGGGAATGAGAACTTACGTGGAAAAGGAATTTTTTTTTAAGATGTTATTTTCAAGTCATCTCTACACCCAACATGGGGCCCCAACTTACAACCCCAAGATCAAGAGCCTCATGCACCACAGGCCAAGCCAGCCAGGCCCGCCATTGAAAAGGAGTCTTTCCAGATACCCCTTGATGTTGAACTTCTCACCTGTGGACCTGAGAGGTAACGAGTTTCTGTTGTTCGAAGCCACCGGGTTTGTGGTCATTGGTTACAACAGCCTCAGGAAACCAAAACACGATTGAAGATCAGCTTTGAATGTGCAAACCCTACTATTACGGGGCGCTGCAGGTCTCGGCCATCCCACCAAAAACATGTCATTGTAACCACTTCAAATACACGAACCTGGCCATACCAGTATGAAACTTGGTAGCAGATGAACAGGAAGAGTGCTTACAACGTGGAGGTGGTCCAGCCCGTCTTTTTTAAAATGTAGACTAAGGAATAGCACTACAAGTATGATTCGTTACCTTCCCATACTCGGTTAATGTCACTCTGATAGTCGGCTTTTTGGATAACAAGTATGGACAGCTTCTTCTTTGTCCTTCCCAGCGGCATATGGCTCTGTTTCTGCGCAGAAAGTCTCCATGCGATCTCCTGTGGGCCAAGTGGTTTTACTTCTAGAATCTTCCTTCGCCCGAGGGTAATTTTCAAGCCTGTCAGCCAGGCATAGCGGTCCTTTATCTGGTTCTAATTTCTCTCTCAGCCCACTGTATCACCTGGAAAAAAAAAAAAAAAAGAAGTTCAGGGAATAACTGTTGGACAAATGAACACATACAAGTCTCCAGGTGTAGCTCACCCGGGGCCTGCCTCTCCCATGAGGCTGATCCATCTCTGTTCCCAGCAACTAGAAAAGGGCTGGGCACACAGGAGGTGCTCAATAAATGTCTGTTGAGTAAACAAAGGATGATTCTTTCCACCCCTCACGCAAGTCATTACTTTATTATTTTTTTTTGCAAGCCATTACTTTAGATTAAAATAACTCGATAGCCCTCGAGATTCTATATAAATATGTTTTTTCATCTTCTGAACTATTTTGGTTTCTAGATGGGGAAAATACTATCAAGAAGTCTCTGTGTGGCCCAAGGGTATCAGCCACTTGCAGAACTCTGTGTGGTAATGAGGAAAGGCCTAATTTCCTGTGGTTTGACAACAATGCGACAGGAATAGCTCCAACTGCTTTGTATAGATCATGAACAGAACTTGGGCCTCTCTGGTGAAAGCCATGGGAACCCACTAATCTAATGTGACCCAGCTGTGGGTCAGAGAAGCACTATCCTTATTGATATCCTGATGTGGTCATCATTTTGCTACGTTCTCAGTGGGGGTGGGAGGGGCGATTGCAAAATTTAAGTGACTGTTTCTGCCCCCAACTATCTTACAGTTGAACTGGAGAAAGAAGGCTGACAAAAGAACAGTATGGATTTTAGCAAGAAGAAGTGCTTCTCTGGAAATTCGGCATCTGAGTCATACAATCCTAGAAAAAGATTTTTTTTTAATATTTTGTTTATTTATTTGACAGATCACAAGTAGGCAGAGAGGCAGGCAGAGAGAGAGGAGGAGGCAGGCTCCCTGCTGAACAGAGAACCCAATGCGGGGCTCGATCCCAGGACCCTGAGATCATGACCTGAGCCGAAGGCAGAGGCTTAACCCACTGAGCCACCCAGGCACCCCTAGAAAAAGATTTTAAAATTATATCCATTCAGTCCATTTATGAATCTTGGGCATCCCTCATAAAGGATTATCAAAAGGTAACACGCAGCTGGCCAGCTCCGTCAGTAGAGCACATCACGGTCACGCTTGATCTCAGGGGTGGGAGTTAAGCCCCGCGTTGGATGTAAGGATTATTTTAAGAAAATGAAACAAAAAGGTTAACAGGCTGGAGTTCTTATGCCCAATCTCTCTATGCTGATAAAATATTTGATTGTGGTGCAAAGAATCGATTGATTTCCATCAAATTTCACTCACCATTGAGCTTTTGGGGGGTTTTGAATGGAATCATTATAGATACATTTGGGGGAAAAGGTCACGGTAAAGCATAGATTTTTTTTTTAATGATTTATTTATTTACTTGGGGGGAGAGGGGCAGAGAGAGGGGGTGAGAGAGAACCTCCAGCAGATTCCCTGATGAGCGCAGAGCCTGACCTGAGGCTCACTACCCTGACCTGAGCCGAGGTCCAGTCGGAGAGGCTTAACCATCTGTGCCCCCAAAGAATAGATTTTAATACACATTTGAAAACTCAAAGCCTAGGGGTGCTCTGCTGGCTCAGTGGGTGGAGCCTGCAACCCTTGAGCTCAAGGTCCTGCGTTCAAGCCCCAGGCTGAGAATAGAGTTCACTTAAAACTCTATTTTTTTGATATGACAAAAACCTCAAAGCTCTTCATCATTCACCCTAAAAATGAAAAGGAATAATTTCTTAGCATTTTCTACTCAGATTTAGATGAAAAGGACATCTTTAGCCAAGGGAACACACATGAGGGCAGGGACTGCATTTTACTCACGACATTCAGTACATGTCAGTGGGGTCAACTAATGAGCCACGGCTCGGGCTTAATAGTATGTAGTTGGCTCTAAGTGTCCATTCAGATCAGCACAGCCAAGGACAGTGGCAAATTCACACTCTGAACTCTTTAAGTACATTTGCAAAACAAGTCTTCGGTTTCGCAGGAGGAGATTCCACATTACCTGTGAATTTCTTTGCATCACATTTAGGTGAGGATTAACAGTAAGTATTGAGGAAAATGTCCCTGTATAATCTCCTTGATTAAAAAAAAAATATATATATATATGGCCAAGCAGAAGCATAATGAGGCTTAATACATGGAATCAGTGCCGATGTGCTTGGCTGGCCATTTCTTGTCTGAGACTGTCACAGAAGAAGGAAGAAAATTCCGTGGAATTTGGTATGACTGCTTCTAGGTTATGGCTTTCTTTGGCCATTGGCAACTGACAACCATTTGCTTAATTACCAGTAGCGATGATTACTGTTATCTGTGAAATGACTAAAACACCACTTCAAAGTAAGTTTACATATATATATTTAAAATTGGGCTATTTAATATGACACTTGCATATTCAGAGGTACCCCAAAACAATCATGTTACCTGAACTCTCCATCCATTAAGAGGAAAAGAGCATATATTGAAGCCCTGAGATGTTCCTGCTCCCAGGCGAGGCCCTGTTGGACATAGAAGGAGAAAAGCACAAGAGTTGGAATGGCGGATACGCACATATCCTGCCTGCAGAAGTCTCAGAAGCCGAGGGTGTGAACAGTCCTAACACGACCGTATGGCTAGACAGCTAAGAGGCTAGCTACAAGTATCCAGGGGGAAAATAAGCCAGGTAAATATAAGTCTTAGAAACATTTTCTTAGGTTACTTCATTGCACATGTCTTAAATGACAAATAAAATACGGTTGAACTTCAGATTGCTGTGTTTAATTTTCTTAGACTACACTGTAAGGTCCTATTAAAAGAGAGAGATACCAGGCACCAGGAGGGTTTTTTCCTTGTTCTCTTGCTAGGACAGTGAAGGCTATGACGGTAAATCAAGAGCTAAGGGCTTGCAACGTTATGAAGTAATATTTTCAACTTACAATCTTAAACTAAGAAAGGGGGTGGGGTTTTGTTCTTGCTTTTGTTTTTTGCCAAAACGCTGTTTCCAAAATTTCTTGTTCTTTCTAGTAAGCACAAAACTGGCCCCACACGTTTAGAAAGGGTAGGAAATTATTTTAGTTTTGCGTCTGGAGCAGTTAGATGCTTCTTTAGGGAAATAAATAGATCTTCCTAGTGCATTTGAGAGAGACAATGCCTTACTCAGAAAGGCGTGGGGAGGATGCGGGGTGGTCGGGCCGGAAGAGGCCCCGTTCAGAAGGGGGGGCTCCGCGTCTCAGACTCTGCCCGCCTCCCCGCCAGCCCCCACCCGCTCAACGCACAGTCAGCGCGGACACCCCAAAGCGGTGTTGTGCTCCTGAAAGCATTACGTGGCTTTAAAATCCCATGCATTGGAAGACCAAGCAACGTGGCCGTGATGGTTGAGGAATGTGCGAGGTTTGGAAATGAATGACTCTCTGTCCCAAGAGTCCTCTGGCGAGCCTTTTTCACTTCCTCTATTTTTGCTTGATTCGGCCTGATCCATTCAAAGTTTGCGGAAGCCCTACACAGGACTGTGGGACCCTCGGCTCTTACATGAGCAACCTTGGCCTGCTTCCTCCTGGGGGAGGGGAGAGGGTCAAAGATGCGGAGGCTGGGGTCTCCTTCAACTTGAGCAGTCCCTCACTCCACTGAGCCCCCCACCCCTTGGTGTCTGCGAAGAAGACTGTCCACCCCAAGCTCCTAATAGTATCAATTCCCGTATGGATTCCTAAGTACCCCAGGCCCTTCTGAGAAGATCCTCTCTTGGGAAGAAAAAAAGAATGCACTCATAAAATCTAAAAAAAAAAAAAAAAAAAGTGACCCCCCCCCTCCCAGTTACTGCCCCCCATCCCCACCCCGTGGCCCTGTTCAGCACTTAAGGGCACAGGGTGATACGCGCCGAAGCTTCTGCATTTCCCCATCCCACACACCATGCAGTCCAAACTC
>ML100157.1:69401-106831 GCA_003697995.1 Taxidea taxus jeffersonii
CCCCCCCCCCCCCCCCCCCCCCCCCCCGTGTATCTAGCTTTGTCCTCTCAGCACAGAAAGGTCTTCTCCCTCATCATTTCATGAATCATCCCTTTCCCCCTTAATGCTCATTTTTATTTTTAAACTGGAGAACGCTGGGGTTAATTTCTTAAAATCTGATTTCATCTCTGCCTTGTCTGAAAAATGTACACAGCTTTCAAAAACCCATGTAGGCTAGGTTTCCCTTTGTGCCTCAGGCATTTTCACTTTGCCCACACCCTTTCTTGCAGGAGGGAAAAGAAAAAGCAGGGTTGGAGGGCCGGTTCCACCTTGAGAAGACTCCCAGACCTGCATGCTCCTTGCTCGGCTCTACAGCGGGCAGGCTGTGGCACCTCCGGGTTTCCGGGGCTTTGCAGCCGCGGGCACACAGCCCTTCCCTCGAGCTGCAGACCGGCCTGGAGCTGACGGTCTGGTTGCTTGGCTAAACCACAGGTAAATGGTTTCCTGTGCATTTCTCAAAATAAATGTTGAGCAAAGGAAATGAATTCAAGCGGTTTAATACCAATCAACAATTTGCCCTTCACCCTCTCCTTCCAAAAGGGCCTTTTCTTCAGTCTTGGGGCCGGGGGGGGGGGGGGGGCAGTGTTTGACCTCGGGGACATTTGCTGAGATACTGGGTGAACACATCCTTAAATTGTTTCCATTGGAGGGAATGGATACGATTTTAAAACTATATACTTGCATCCTTATAGTACATCTATGAGGGATGTTTAATGACCTCTCTTTTCCTTTGAAAAGCTGATACTTCATTTGCCTCTGTACATAAATGTCCCAAAAGAAGGGCTTGACTTTTGCCCACCAGTTAAAACAAGTATTTGAGAAGTTACCAGCCTCAACGACAAAGCCTCAAAATGTACCAATGAAAATCCTAGGGAATTTAAATTTAACACAAATTTCATCCTTGTCCTAATGTCCTCTAAATCCAAAGATTGTTCTCATCATCCAAATTGGAGACTCGGTAGTTTTAAAAATTATATTCATTAATCTTAAGTGCACAGATCACCTTATCACAGCAATTTTGAATGTTGGAACCAACCATTAGGCCAGGAAGCACATCTTGGGTTTTACAAAGCAGCTGTTAAAAATTTCTCCCTTGACAAACTGCTTAAATCCTAATTGTGTCAACGCCGTTAACAGGCTACATAACCAACTTGGGTTTGACACCTGGACCAGTGTGTTGTGAATTACCAGCACCTTCTTTTTCCCCCGATCAGATGCAGTTGTGTTGGCTTAGCACACCCTATGAAATGCAAGAACTGCAAGGAATTCAAGTAGCCTAAAAAAATAACCTTCCAATCACCTTAGTACCCACGAGGTATGATTTCACATACCTAGATGAAACGCCTTCCGACGTCCTCTCCGATCTTATCCCCAACTACCAGATGTTATTCCTCGTTCCCCAGTGAGACCAACTCGTGGCCCTTTTGCAAAGGCTTCACGTGCGAGTAAGCCGCTCCTTCCAGACATCAAATAGTCACAACCAACCAGGTTTTAAAACTTTTTATTGCATATTAAAAAAATTGTGCATTCCAATAATTAAAATCATTTGAACAAAAAAAATGGCACTCTGATTAAACTGCGTTTTACAGCCTGCAGGACACCTTAGACCAGCTTGATTTTTTACTCTACATTTCCCTGTAGTCCCACCCAGCTTCTTCCTTCACCAACATGCAAGTTCTTTTCCTTCCCTGCCAGCCAGACAGGCAGATGGGAGAGGCAGGTGCCTTCGTTGTCAGTAGTTCTCCATTCTTTGATGTGGAAAGGGGCAGCACAGTCATTTAAACTTGATCCAACCTCTTTGCATCTTACAAAGTTAAACAGCTAAAAGAAGTAAAATAAGAAGGCAATGCTTGTGGAATGTACAGTGCATATTGGCGGCGCCCGCCTCATTACGATTCGCCTGCTTGCTTCTCCTGTTCAATCGCTGTGACGGAAAAAAGAAAAAAAAAAAGATGGAGGGAACTCATTAGGCAGACTCAGTACAGCCTCGTGTGGAAGTGTAAGATCATCGTACTTTTCGTTTACAGTTCTCTTCCCGCATCATAAAAATCCAAGTATCAAGTCATCCCATCGTGAAAAGAGGACCATTAAAAAACCATTTTAACAGATAAAATGGTGTAATAGTGCATGTTAATATAGTATTCCAAACATCCCATCATTGTTAAATTATTAAAGCCCTGGTTGTTTGTTGCCAACAATTCTTAATGAACCTTTCCAGGCCACATTCATCATAAAAACTGTCAGCTCCTCCCCCGCACTCCCTGGTTCCCCACCCCCACTCCCCCCCTCCCTTCCCAGTCGCGGTCCCTCTCCCAGCCCCTCCCATCCTCCCCCCCCCCCCGCCTTTTTCTCCAGGGTGGGGGGGGGGGCTTACTTTCTTTTGAAGGCAGTGGATTTTTCTCTTGTGTTTCTGTCTTCTTCAATTTCGACTTATCGAATTTCTCAATCTCAGCCATATCGGGTTTGTCAGACATGGTTGCAGAGGAAGCTGCATATGCAAAGCCAAGAGAGAGGGTGAGATCGAGCGAGCGATCCACCCTCGTCTCCCCCGGCTCAGAAATGCGCTTCTGCCCTCGCAGCCCCCGCCTGAAACCCCACCTCTCCCTCCTTCCGCTTTCATTGAAGGCTACAGCTCTTCCTGTTGCTACACAAAAAAGAACCCCTCTTCGTTATTTCCAAATGCGGGGGGCCAAACGGGGAAGATCGCCCTCCCATTAGGAGGCGCATCTTTCGGAATAATGAGATTGACCACCGTGCGTGTCAGTAACAACGTCCGAAAATTAAAATCTGGCTCGAAGAGTGAAACCCCGTCAGGTGGGGCGTGGGGGTGGGACCGAGTAGAGATTCTTAAAATGAAGCCGAGGCTGCACAACGCTGCCATTTTACAGGAGTCTCCCCCAGAGATGCGGGCCCGTGCTGCTTTTCTCCTCTGCTCACAAAGGCGGCAGAGGCAGCCGGCACCCGACCACCGCCCTACCGCCGCCCCACTCGCGCTCAACAATGCAGCCGGCCGCGCACAAAGCGGCCCCACGCCCCGAAAACCAGTCCTCATGCGCGTTTAGGGGCAATTCGGCAACCTCGGCACACATTCCCCTGCAAGAAGGGTTGGATGTCCCCCCTCACCCCCCCATTGTAGCCCAGCCACCCTAAATCTGGACAGATGGGAGTCCAAGAAGCCATCAGACTACAGGAAAAATGTTAATTGTCGAAGCTCCGGGCTTGGGTGGGTGGGAGTTAGAACAAAGGACTTTTCTTTTCCAGATTCATCACCGGCTAAGAGGCAGTGCAGAATGCCGGGGGGGGGGGGACCGTGGGTAGAATTAAAATGGTCCCTCGGAGCTGCACGGCCAAACGCCCGGCTGGGGGGGGTGTCTTTAAATCACCAAGTTCCCGACCCCGTACCCCAGCATCTGGAGGGATTTGGCATTCCCTAGGCCCCAAGGCAGGCTTCCCGGGAGGACCCTCTGGGCTCGGCTGCAGGGACGCCTCCGCAGGGAGACCGGCGCCGAGGGGCGAGGGGCGAGCGCGGGCGCCGGCGCCGGGCGCGGAGGGACCGAGGGCGGGAGGCAGGGGCCCCGGGGCTCACCGGAGCGAGGTGCGCGAGCGAGAGAAAACCGGTCTGCTCAGTAGCCGCCGCCGAATGCCGGGCGGGACGCGCCGCGCGCTGCTATATGCGAGCTCGCATGTAAATGAGGTGACGTCACCTGCGGGCCCGCTTAACTCCTTCGCGCCCGATCTCCGCCCCGTCCGGGGGCCGGCCTGGCGTTTGGGGGACCTCCGACCGGCGTGCCCCGGTGCACCCTAACCGCCACGACGGCGGAAAATTAAAAGGAGCCAAAGCCCCCTCCCCCGAGCACTTCCTGCACCATGCATTTCCCCCGCCTGCTCTCTATTTTATCATAATGGATTTTTGCAACGGCCGCGCAGACCTGCTCTTGGGGACGGGGCAGGGTAACTAAGGGTTTGGCCGGTACCTAGGGGGACAGGCATTCCCTTACTGCGAAGCCGGCTTTGTCTGGTGCGGACATTCCCGAGCGAGGGTGCGGTGGCCGCGCTGGAGGGCCTCGCCCACTGCAGGGGTGCGATTCCTGTGACTCAGCTTTCCAGCCGGCCGAGGGCTTTCGCCCCACCCCGGCCCTCTTTGTCTCCTCAACCGGCTTCTCCTGAAATTGGGTGGGAGGTAAAGCACCCTTAAGTGATTCTTTTCCCAAAGGCTCCCTCACTGTTAACAGGCGCATTTTTTTGATCGCTATAATTTTTTTAAGCGAGCACCCGAATCAAATAATCGGAATATTTGCTGGTTGGAGGTTAATCTACCTGCATTTTTATAGCATACGACGCCTCCTCGCTTAGAAAAGTAAGTCAAGTTCAAGCTCTGCTATTGACTTGCTGCCTGACAATAAGGAAGTTTTTACTTTCCTGTTCCTTATTTTGCTAAATATAAAAGCGATTGCTAAGGAGGCCTGTATGCAGTGCCAAAGACTGCAATACCAGCATCTCTGAAATCGAAAGATTAAATTTAACCATCTCACTCTGTCTTGAAGAGAGCCTTTGCAGCACAAGATGTTTTTGAAGTGCACTTCTAAGTTACATCCGGAAATACGGGAGATTTCGATAGAGAAGAGCAATTTTCAAAATGGCACCTTGCCCGTGAGTACCAGTGACCCCCTTGCCGCCGAAATCAGTCGAGAGTACCCTGCCCTGGGCCCGCAAAGAGCACATGAGAGCAAAAAGAGCCGCGGGTTGGAAAAGACCTACTTGAGATTATTTTAAGACCCAAAGCAGTAGGCGCAAGACTTATCCCTTTCAGCAACCTGAAGAAATATTTCCAGAAAACCTCTTGCTGATCATGTTTATGGCCGAGGCTTTTGTCCCTTGGGGATTAAAGTCAAGTGTTAATATAGACCCTCAAAAGCCACTACTGAGCAGCTCAGCTCGGACTTCCCCATTTCTTTATCCACTTGACGTCCTTCTTGGTTGTGGGGGGAGGCGGGAGGGGGGGCCAGGGGCAGGTGACTCTCTGGCTCCCCAGTTCATGCTCTGGTGGGAGGCCGCCATTGTGCTCTCCAAACAGGATGTCACCTCTTTGGTTACACCTCCCCCCTGACCCTACCCTGGATGACTGGCCTGAGAGGCCCCCCTCCCTGTGGAAGCCCATTAGAGATCACGCAGGATGAATTCTTGGCCTGGGGCAGCTGGCAGCTTCGCAGAACACTCTCTGTAGGTTCCGTGATTCCATGTTGCCTCACCCAGCTGCTGTCAAAAATCACTTCTTTCCTCCCCTGGGGTCTCTGGATACAAAGGAAGGCCACTACCAACGCAGTGCCACTTCTCCCCAAGGTCCTTTCCTCAGAAGGACTTGGGCCTTACAGAGCTCTATCTCCAGAAGAGACAGAGGAGTGGAGATTTGGAAATGCCTGGAGAATTTCTCTAGTCCAGTACCAAGCAGCCTCCTGTTGTGTTTAGATAGTGACAGAAAGAAAAAGGCGGCCACTTGTTAAGAGAGTCTTCCACACTGGGCTTGCCTTGGCCCTAGTCAGCGACATAGAGGAAGCCAGAAGGCGGGAAGAGGCAGATGAAGGGGAACGCAAACTAAAGGAATCTTTTTAAGGGTTGTATGACCCTGGCCATGTGAATTAATTTTTCTGGGCCCGAGTTTTCTCATCTGTAAAATGGGATCATTGCAAGACCCTACCTCACTGGGCTCCTAGGGAGCCCTAAAGGCTTAGGACAGTGCATGACACTTGTGACACTTGTGAGTGCTTTGTATTATTGTTATTTAGGATGAAAATTTGAGGAAAAAAATTAGTATTTGGTGTTTAGGATTACACATTTTAGAGGTTTTTAGAGTCATCATTTCTCTTAAAAAGTACCAGTAAAAACGAGATATTTTGTTAGTTTCATGGCACATAAAAACTAACCCCCGTTGGGTGATGCCTTTTAAGAGTCAGACACAGTCATGGGTGCTTTACGTTTGCTTCTGCTGTCCTCCCACCGTGCTGCCCTCCCCGCTTGAGGAGAAGTTTTACAGATGGGGAAACCAAGCTTAGAGATCCATCCTTGTGATAACTCAGCCGGTAGCCGCTCTCTGTTATTTGTGTTAAGGGGGTCCTAAAAGTCTTCATACCCCCTGTCCCTTGGTCCCCCAAGTCTGCCCCCGAGAACCATCAGGAAGCACGTGAGGGGACAGGCTGCTATGTCTCCCACGGCGCCTGGGAGAGGGCACTGGCTCAATGAACAGCTATGGCCTTGCTTTGAGCTGACTTGCTCGAGTGAGGAAGGTCCTAGAACCCAGCTGGGCCACGCTCTGGCCCTGTGGCTCCAGCCACCTTGCTTTCTTCCCCCGATCATTCAAAGCTGTCACTGTTAACGTCCCATGCGTGAGGGGTAACTCTCACCTCCCCGAACTACTGTTGTAAGTGGGTTCACGTGTGCTGGGCACGATCACCGTGGGGGTTTCAATCCCGAGTGAAAAGATCAAGGTTGAGAGCAGCTGGGAGCAGGGTGCACTCCCAGCTTGGGGCTCTCGGGGAGAAGACGGGTGAAGCACCCACCGGCGGCTGGCCCGGCCTTCCTCAGCTTGTGGGCCCCGGCCACCCATGTACCAAGAAGAGAGCCTGCCTTGGACGGTGGCCCACCTCCAAAGCCCATGCCTGGTGGCACCAGGAAGAGGGGTCAGGGCACACTCTGTTTTATTTGCCTCTCCAGGGTAAGCCTGGGACAGATGTGTAGCTATTTCCAAAGCTAGAGAAACAGCCACGGAAGTCTGGATACGTGAAAGTTAGTCCTATTATTTTTAAGCTATTAAATTCTTTTTTGTTTGTTTGTTTAAGATTTTATTTATTTATTTGACAGACAGAGATCACAAGTAGGCAGAGAGGCAGGCAGAGAGAGAGGAGGAAGCAGGCCCCATGCAGAGCAAAGAGCCCTATGCGGGGCTCGATCCCAGGACCCTGGGATCATGACCTGAGCCAAAGGCAGAGGCTTTAACCCACTGAGCCACCCAGGCGCCCCTAAGCTATTAAATTCTGTGCAGAGCGCTGCCCAGAAGAAGAAAAGGAACAGGAGAAAGTGACCAGGCCTCTTTGTCTCAGTTTCAGGGCCTCCTCCCATCTGCCCTACCTGCCTGCGCCCCACTATCCCCGGTGACCCTGCAATCTCTATCCGTTCATGTAAATCCCCTTAGAGACACAGCCCAAGCCTCCCCCCCCCCCCCCCCCGCCCCTGCGACCTCCAACAACAGGGAAGGGATATTCACTGGGCTGTCTGTATGTAATACCCACTTCCATTCTCAACCTCTGCAGTGGGCACGGGTACGCGCATTTTACTCCTGAAAACCCCGGAAGCTCCGAGAATCTAAGCCAACCTGCTCGCCATCAAACACACAGGCCTGTCTCAGGAGCCTCTGCCCGCCCCTGGGGCCATCTGTCCCCAACCCGAGAGTGTCTCCGGGACTCCCACCTGCCGCAGCTCCACTGTGATGGTAACAGAAGGCTCCCTGGGCTAGCGTGCTAAAAATGAGTGCAGGAGACTGCAGGGGAAGCAGAGAGGAGTCAAAGGCAGCTCTCGAAAATGTCAAATGTGCCCGTTCACTTTCCTGTTCACTTTGTCCATCTGATGGAATCTGAGAGCCAAGAGGAACTTTAAGGGGGATCTCATTCAACCCAGTTCCCTCCCCGTGGCTTGAATTCGCCTCTACAACATCCCCTCCAAGTGGTTGCTCAGTCTATGCACAGCAAGGGCAAGAAAAAGCCAGCAGAGAAGCTTCCAGCATACACAGGGGGCGGTGAGTAGCTTAGTTTGGCGGGGGCTTGGGCGAATGAGAGAAAATGACAGGAAATAATGTGGAGAGGCAGGCAGGGGGCAGATTCAGTAATAAAGTAATAACGATAATAATAATATATGGAAGCTCTCTGTGTATAACCCCCCCAACCCCTACACAACCCTGCGACAGAAGCACTCTTATGTTCCTCATTTTGCCGATAAGGGAGTCCTGGGGAGATGAAATAATTTACCCACAACCACACAGCAAAAGCCAGATGCAGGGTTCGAACTCAAGACTGGCTAGTTCAGAAGCCACGTCAATTAAATACTCCGCTTTTCTAGAATCCTAAGATAAGGCCCTTAGATTTTGTTGTGTAGGCCCGCCGAGGGGAAGGTTATATCCCATCACAATAAACCATCCAACTTCTCCATCACTAAAACTTTGAAACACAGATATCATAGTCATATATCATAAATTAAAAAGCGGCCTGCTTCAATTTTCAGATGATTTCATTACAGAAATCAGTCTGCCCTCTGCCCCATCCTCCCGAGCCCAGTGCACGCACAATGAAGGTAATCTGATCTTGAAACACTGGCAGTTCCACGCAGCTTTTCTCTACCTTAATATTTTCCCCAGCCAGTCGTTCACATTACACTAGGTTACAAAAAATTGGCAGGTCAAATCACACACTGAAAGGGGAGGCATTACACACTCCCGATGGTCTTCTGGGTTACAAGTGATCGACTTTTTATCCTGTCGTGAAACAGAATGCCCATTAGCAAGTAGTAAGTGTTCAGATGTTTTAATGTGCTGCTTCCTCTGGGGACGTCAGTGCCTTTTAAATAGAATGTAGCTCTCACACCATCAGCAGAAGGTGGCTGATGGCCTTTTGTAAGGAAAATGAAGCACAGGTGGGCACTAGATTTGATCACATAGGCCAAGGTCAACCTCCTTGGCTGACCTGGACCCTCTTCCCTCTGCGGGGCTGGCTCCAAGGGCGTGGGCCCTATGTGGTGGCACGAGGCCCTCACACTCACAGAGACCCTTCCCCCGGCTTCATGCTCTGCTGTCGCCATCTTGAAATTGTTAATAATTTTGAGCAAAGGGCCCCACACTTTCATTTCGTACCAGTTACGAAGCCAGTCCAGCCCCTCTCATTCTCATTCCTGGGTGCCCCCAGTGCCCAAGTGTGAACAGGTCTGCAAGTGTGCACGGGATGGTTCAGCCTCTGTGCCCTCTGCTAATCTTCCAGCTGAGCCTAGTTGTTCTTAAAGCTGGTGATGGCCACACATATCTAGGGCCCGTGCCAAGTATGGAAGTTCTCTTCCCTTCCTTCCTGCATGGTGGTTTTGTCCTGTCCAAGGAATGCCTACCCCTCTTGGCTTCCTTGCACATCAGAACTTCCCGGCATGTGACAAGACCACGAAGGAGCAAGGCTTTATTGCCATCTCCGCCCACTTCTCCAGTTTTTTCTGATGCCTTCACTCACAGGAAGCTTTCCTGGGGAGGAATTACACAGTTAAAATTTGTACGGAGACAAGAAGAGGAGGGTGTCATTTTTTTTTTTTTCACCCAGAGGCCAAACACAGGGCAAATGAAACACCAGGAAAGGATGCTTGAGTTCTAGGCTTTTGCTGTGCCATTTACAGCCGGGACTCGATCGTCTGAACCGGAAAGGTGACATGGACAATGGAGATTCACAGACCGTGCAGTTGAGTCACTAAATCTCACTTTAGCAAGCAGATTCAGTCTAAAGCATGTACTCAAACACTCGTCTTCTTGTTCATGGCAACACCAATCCAATAGCCAAAAGGTGGAAAGAGCCAAATGCCCATCAACGGATGAATGGATAGATGACAGGTAGTGTAGTCATCCGATGGGACAGTGTTTCGCCATAAAAAGGAACGAAGTCTGTGCACGCTACAACATGGATGAACCTGGAGAGATGCCGAGTGAAAGAAGCCGGGTCCTAAAGACCACATATGGTAGGCTTCCCTTTATGTGGAACATCCAGAATGGACAAATCCGTAGAGGGAGAAGGAGATTAGAGGTGGCCAAGGGCTGAGAGGGCAAGGTGAGCGGGGGAGCCAAGGGGAGCACCCGCCGGCTGGGTACAAGGTTTCATTTTAGGCTGATGAAAATGTCTGGGAACTAGACAGGAGGGGGGCTGGGCAGCACTGTGATGTATGAAATGTCACTGAATTGTTTGCTCTCAAAGTGTTAATTTCATGTTATGTGAATTTTGCTTGATTAAAAAAAAGGGGGGGGGGGGTGTAAAAAGAGAGAGAGAGAGAGAAGAAAGGAAAGTAGATCATAGTTCCATTTCCTCACACCCCTGTGTCTGGTTCAGAGGAAATGGGAGGGGAGTTGGGGGTGGAGTGAGAGTCTGGTTCTTAACTCTTTCTGTGTCGCACCAATCTGATGAAGCCCAGAGACCCTTTCTCAGAATTATGTAAGTGCGTACAATTTTTTTTTTCCAAATGAATGAAAGCAATTAGATTCCCAAAGAGCTACCAAAAGAGCTTTAAACACTGTGATGGAGTCACCTCCGTGCTGCTTTGTGCATTAAATAACACAAGCCGATAGTCGGTCTCAGATCCAGCATAAATTGAAAATAGTGGGGAGTGTGTAGATATCTGCCAAATGTTAACAGATATAAAAATATCTGTGGTGTCTGTTGTTGACACAGTCACAGGAACTGCTAATGCTAGCGAGCTTCCTTGCTGTTACGTCTCAAGGAAGGCAGCTGTCCATAAGCCAAGCAAGGAACGGGCTCTCCTCAGGAACCAAATGCACCTGTGCCTTGATCTTGGCCTTCCCAGCCTCCGGAAAGCTGAGAAGTTCATGTGTGCTGTTTAAGGTGCTCTTTGCCTGGTGTTTTGTTAGGGCAGCCCGCGCTCAGAGTCGCCCGGCGACCTTGAAGGGAAGGCTAACGCTCTTTGAGGTGAATGAAAAGATATATCATTTTTTTCCTTTCTAACTTCATGGACTTCCTGGATTGCCTGCAAAGCTCTCTTGGATGTCTGTGGGCCCTAGTCTGTCGAAGGGGAGGGGCTCTCTCAAATGAGAAAAAGTCGCCAATAGAATTTCTGAGAGGGAACGGGAAGAGATGGTAGGGTGGCCTTCGATGAACCAGATAAACCTCCGAATATTTGCTTTGGAAATGTAATTCCCCGTACTAGTGGTTTACTCCCAGAGGGCTTAGGCACCAGCTCAGAGCAACCAGTCAGTGGGACAACAGTTGGGGGAAAAAAAAAAGGCCAGCTTATAGGTGTCACCTTACATCTTGGGCTCCAATAATTCCTTACGTAATACAAGTCACATTTATCTGGTGTTTGTGAACTTTGTCAATGCACTTTTTCATCGTTTGTGTCATTTTATCCTTAAAGCGGCCTTATGCAGATAAAGGGCCTGGTATTGGTATGAATTTTTTTTGCAGAGGAAGAAACCCAGCCCACAGAGGATAAGTGCCCAAGGATGATTCTTGGTACTCGAGGTGTTCCCGAGGCTAAGTAAACAGCAGCATGCCGGGGTTTTGTTGTGGATGTTTTTTTGTTAGTTTTATCATCTAAGGATCCATTGCTCAGATTTGAACCTGCATGCTTGACTCCCAGAGATCTAAATCTACTCATTCATGAAAATGGCTTCCCTGACACACACCCCCCCCCCCCCCGCCCCATTTTAAACTACCCATAGTCCTTGGCTCAAAGAAAAAGCACACATTTGGACATAAATCTTCCTATTTTTCTGTCTACTTACAGACTGGGGCACAATTTTAGTTTGGGCCAGAAGGAGGCATTTTAATGTCTGAATATCATATTCTGCACTCTACAGTGATGTTTGCACAAATGCCTTTTATTTATTTTTATTTTTTTAAAGATTTTATTTATTTGACAGAGATCACAAGTAGGCGGAGAGGCAGGCAGAGAGAGAGGAGGAAACAGGCTCCCTGCTGAGCAGAGAGCCCATGCTAGAAGCCTGGATCTGGTTTTGGCTGCCTCAGAAGGAATGTGACTGCCCTTGGTCTAAACCCTTCCCATTTCCCCAGTGGTAGGAGTGTCTTTGTTATTCCTGGTGAGCCCCTTGGAGGGTGCTTGTTTATGATAATGAGTATATGTGCTGCCGAAGCGAGCACTGTTTATGATAATGAGGTGGCTTACAGAAATGTTGCAAAAATACAATGAAAAATTCCTATACGCCCTGCCGCCAGATTCATCAGTTGTTAATATTTTGCCCCATTTGCCCCAATTGTATCATTCTCTCTATGTATCTTCTCAACCCCGAGAGCAAGTTACGAGTCTCCCAGAAAACAAGACCCTTTCCGACACAGCCACAGTCCAACGATCAGGAGGAGGAAACCTCCCATTGCTACACTCCTGCCATCTCATATACAAATCTTACTCAGTTTTTGCCTGTTAGCCTCATTACCACCTTATAACACCTTTTCCTTCTGGTCCAGATCCCAGCCCAGGAGCCTGCCTCGCATTCAGTCCTCATGTCCCTTTCATGTCTTGTAATTTAGAGCTTCCTCAGCCTCTCTGGCTCTTCCACCGCACGAAGATTTTTGAAGACGACAGGCCACTTGTTCTGTGGAATTCCCCTTGATTTAGGACTGTCCGATGTCTCCTGATGATTAATGTGAGCTTTGCCATGTTGGCAGGAATCTCACGCGAGGGAGGCTGTGACCTTCTCGGCCTCTTGAATCCGGACGCGCAAGGTGTCGGCCTGACCCATTACTGGGGTGTTCGCTTCGATCACCTGGTGGTGTTACCTGCCCGGTTTCTCCACCGTGAAGCTCTTCATTTTTGAGACACGCTCTTTCCCGCATCTCTCCCCCCTGGGTGGTGTGGCCTCGTCTTCGTTCGTTCAGGCTGCCACGAGGAAATCCCACAGACGGGGGGGCGGGGCTTACAAACGACAGATGTTTATTTCTCTCGCACGAGCGCATGCGCGGGTCCCATTCGGGCAGGCTCTACCCTCCTGCCCTGGTCACTCTGGAAGGCCTGCCTCCTGCTTTCCCCGCCATGGGGGACACGCTGGCAACAGGTGAATTTGGGGGAGATCCGAATATTGAGACCAGAGCCCCCAGTACTGGTGGGATTATGCGTAGCCTCGGGGGAGGGGAATTCCACGCATTCCTTCGGTCTGTGGCACCGAAGGGCCCCGTGTCAGCGCCGACCCCACTTACAAGGCGCTTGGATGGGAGGTTGCCCTTCCAATCAGTGCCCCTACTGTGGTGTTTATAGCCCCAAGGGCCTTCAACTAGGCCAGCATTTAGTAGGTGCTGCGAATCATCCAGAATCGAGGGGACTTCACTGGACTTGCTGGGGGGGGGCGTGGGCTGAGCAGTTCAGGGGTGTGGGATCCATGGCTAGGAATAACCACGTGGGTCATCCGGAGTGCTTGCCGGAGCCAGGCACTGTCCCATGGTCTTTTTAATTCCCTGAGCAACGGGGGTGAGTGCAGTGGACACCCCATCTTACAGAAGAGAAACTGGGGCTCCCAGACGTACGTACCACGCCCCGGTCACTCGCTAGTCGGAGGACTAGTTTGATGCGATCATTTCAGTTTTCTCTTTCAGCATTTTATTTGCATTTCCCTCCCTCAGGCAGGGCAGCAAGGAAGAAGGGGAGATCGCCCACGTAGCACAAACCGTTCCCTGGCCTTGGGCTGGGCCTGTCGAAATCTTGTTTTCTGGTTTTTGTTTTGCTTCCGTGGGAAACACACTGACGTATGTTATGCTGTCTACTTCTATTGCTTTGTTGGAGCCTTTCCATCACCCCACGTCTTGGTCTTAGGATGCATATTTTATTTTATTTTTTTATTTAATAATTATTATTTGTTTTAGATTTATTTACATACAAGCCCGGGGAGCAGCAGGCTCCCTGCCAAGCAGGAGGGAGCCCGACGATACCTACGGGGCTCGATCCCAGGACCCTGAGATCACGACCCGAGCCAAGGCAGACACTTCACCGACTGGGCCACCCAGGCGTCCCAGGATGCTTGTTTTACAGGTAGGAAGATTGAGGCCATGGCCATCACTATGGGCAAGTGCCCGAACTGGGATGGCATCCAGCTCCCTCTGGTCTGACCTCTAAGCCTCTCCTCGCTGAGGCGGGAAAGGCCCCTGGCTAGCAGGCTTTCAGATGCAAATCAAACAACCTGGCCCTCTCTGCCCCTCCCTGACTTTTTGACAGACAAAAACGAAAAGGATGAGTGCTGAGGTTGGGCAGAAGGCAGGGCAAGAAGAGTGAGAGTGGCGCTCACGTGCCCTTGCTGGAAGTGTAAACTGGTAAAGGTTTTTCGGGGGTTCCAGCCGCTCTCACAATCAAAACAGCATTTCCAGTTTGATCCAGTGGTTCCACTGTTAGAAATGTTTTCTAGGGCCATATTCGGACAGATGCACCAAGATTTGTCTCTGTATATTCGTACATGTGCACAAACCCAGATATCTTTGCCCCGTGATTTCCCCGTAGCTTTTCCCTATAGCTTTCCCCATGGTTTCCCCATAGTTTCCTCCATTGTAGGTAAGAGGAAACGCTAGACTTAACCTAAGTGTATGTTAATTAGGAGATTAGTTAAATACCTGACAGAATACCCAAACAATGGAAATTTACGCAGCCCTTACAAAATGACTGAGGGCGCCTAGGTGGCTCAGTTGGTTGAGCATCTGACTCTTGGTTTTGGCTGAGGTCGTGATCTTGGGGTTTTGGCTTGGGTCATGATCTTGGGGTCATAGAACAGAGCCCCGATACCCCTGCCCCTGATGGTCTCTCTCTCTCTCTCTAAATAAAATCTCAAAAAAAAAAAAAAAGGTAAGAAAAAGATTGAGGCAGCTTTATTCATGATGTCCTGGAAGGATAGCTAGAATATACTTTTTTCTTAAAAAAATTTTTTTGTTTTTTTTACGAAATCTCTGTACCCAAGATGGGGTTCAAACCTACGACCTTGAGATCAAGAGTCACGTCACGTGCTCCACCAACAGAGCCAGCCAGGCACTCCTCAAGTATACTCCTATGTAGAAAAAAAGGAACCCTCTAAATATTGTAGGATCTACCTCCGTGTAATATGAAAGTGAGGTTATAGAGACAATTTCCAGAACGGAATTTTAAGAACTATTAACATAAGTTACCTCCGGGGAAGGGGAATGGAGAATCTTCTACCACTTGCATTTTTACTGGAAGCACATATTACTTCTATATTTTAAAATATTTCAAATACCATTTATGTTTTACCTTCATCTTTTCTATAATTTTAAAAATATTGTGTAAATAATGGGGGAGGCTGTGCACATGTGCGGGCAGGGGCATATGGGAAATCTCTGTACCTTCCGCTCAGTTTTGCTGCTCTAAAAGATAAAGGCTATTTAAAAATAAAAAGTAAAAGAAAAAAATGTGTATATTTTCCTGCCCCAGAAATCTCATGAAACCAACACAAAGGCAGTTGAGTCTGCCTTTGAAAGAAATAGACGTGACCTTGGACTTGGGGTTTCTTCAGTAAGAAAACACCTCTGAAAGGAAGTGAAAAACACACAGCCAAGATAGAGTAGGGGCACTTCCTGCTTATCTGCAATTAAAGGAACTTCTGTTCTAAAAGGGGCAGGAGCACAGTTACTAAGAATCTCCCTTATAATCCTAAATCAAAGGGACTGTAGACAGGTCCGCCATAGGCCTCCTTTCTGGAATGCAACTGAGGCACACATGGAGTTCAATTACAGAAGCTATGTCTTCCGTGTTTCCCTTTAAAACGCGAGCACAGTGTTATATTCTGGTGAACTGAATCACATTTTCAGCGAGGTACAGAAGCTACTCTTCGAATCATGCAACAATGTGTGTATGTGTCTGAATATTCATGTGTTGGATTTCTAAGCACAAGCACCTCTAGCCGGGCTGAACCACCATCAAAATGTACTTTTGTACAGATGCTTCATTTTTAAACCTTACCAGTGTTTAGCACCTGCCAGCTCATTCTTGCCTCCTGCCGGCCCTGGAGGGGTGTGACTGTGCAGCTGGCGTCCCATCTACAACTGAACAAATGGGACACAGGGTCAGTGACTCGTCCAAGGTCTCTGGGCATGTAGCAAGGCCAGAAGTAGGTCCCAAGCCTAGCAGGTTGGCCCTTGGCTGGGTGCCTGGGCAGGGGACGAGCTGTGGTTTCCTGGAGTTTCATCATCCGTCCCTCCGTTTCTGTGCAAGTAACTTTCCACTGACTTCTATGCCAATCTAGAGAGTTCGGTGCTAATGCAGCCATGAAGGGGAAGGTTCTGAGGAGGGAGGGTGCCACGTGGGTAGCGGTTGGGGTGAGCCTGGGGGAGCAGGTGAGGCCGGTGGTGCAGGAGGCGTGTCTGCTGCCCTCTGGGCCAGCCCCCCACCCCCACCCAACTGGCTTCGAGAAGGGAGGGAGGAGCCACACAGCACTCAGCGGAGGTGGCTGTGGGGAGGAAATGGAGCACATCACAGCCCGTTCTGCCAACTGCTGTTCGCCCATATGAATTATGGGACAATCGCATAATTGCTTTTGTGGAAGTTGAGCAGCACAGCTTCGGGCCCACCCTGTGCTCCCCATTATCCCTGCCACTATGGACACTGATTCCGGTGCCCTGGGGAAGAACCGTGAAGGCCTGGCCCCCCTCTGCTCCCTGAGAGTGCTGGGGAGCTCTTCTCCCCTTTTCCACTGCTGCCTGCAGTGCCCCAGGAGGGCTGTTAGATTTAGCGGGATCAAAACACAAAACAGCCGCTTAAATGGGAATTTCAGATGAATAACAAAGACTTTGGAGGATAAGTTATGCCATGCAATATCTGAGACATAGTTAAAAACTATTATTTCTCTGAAATTCCCATTTAACCGGAGTCCTATATGTTATCCGGCAACCCTGCCTTGAGGGGGAAACTGAGGCCCTTTCCCTGACTGCTCACTTCTTCAGCTGTCTGTCCAGATCTCCCAAACACACACACACAGGCTTTAGTAAGTCTCAGCCCTCACAGTTCTGGCTTAGGGGGCTCCTGCCAGCCCTGCCCCCAGCCGGGTCTGCCACCTGGGGGAGGGAGGAAGGGAGGGGGAAGGAGAAAGAGGGAGAAGCTCAGAAGACAAGGATGTTGGGGGAGGGGGCTGGGAGCTTGGCCCAGCGGAGTCTGTAGGCAACTGAGCTCCAGGGGCAGATGGGAGCCCTGGACATGACAAATGTGCCTTCAGGGCTGGGAGGGCCCGCTGCATTCAGACCGGAAGAAGAGTAAGCAGAAAGACTTCCCTGAGCTCCCCCAGGCCTGGCCAGGCCTGTAGCGGAGGCCCCTCCCCGGCAGAGGCTGGCTTCAGCCCTGGTGTCTGCACAAAGACAGGATTCAGACCCAGGAGCAACAGGGAGCCGGCTCCCAGGGAAACAGAAAGCTCCAGCACGCTCCGCACTTCAGGGAGTCATTCTTCAGAGAGCCCACTAAGTGCCAGGCAGAGTGCTGAGGCCACAACATGGTTCCTGTGCCTTAGGACTCTTGTCTACAGTCAACTTGGCTGAGGTTCCATTTACATAAAACTAAATGCAGTCATTCTGTGGGTGCTTTCGGTGGGTACAGACAACCATGCGAGCCTGTGGAACCACCATCCCAGACAAGAGATACCGAATTTCTCCATCAGCCCAGAAAGTTCCCTGTCCGGCGGCCATTTTAGAGACTAGTGCTTAAATGCCGGCCTCAGCCGGGGAAGCCTTCTTTACTCTCTGAGGCAGAATGCTGTCCTCATAACCCCTGTGCCTCGGAAAGACTTTCCTTAAGACGTTTGTCCCTATTTTTCCACTTACTTGTTCCCCATCTCCTCTCCCTGTCAGACTGAGTCTCCTCAGTGTTGGGCCTCTCTCTGTATCTCCAGGGCATAATAACATGGGGCCCGAATGAATGCCCGTTGAATGCTCGGCCAATGGAATCCCAATCCAGCATCATGAAAAGTAGGGAGACTATGATTAATCCAGAGAGCTCCTCCTTCAAAACAGGTACGCATGTGGATCTGTTTCTCCTCTCCTCTGTGGCCTTACTTACCTCACCTTAGGTTGCTGAATCCGTCAAAAACTGTTGTGAGCCCACGTGGGAAGAAGAACCCAGGAGCCCTTCTTTTTAGGCCTTCCAGGGCAGGCATAAGCCTTGACCCAACGTCACTACCACACGGTCTGTGGTGGTATCTTTGTGCCCCCCTGGGTGTAAAGACGTAATGATAACATAACTTCATATAGATGTTTCTGATCTTAAATGTAACTCAGGATCATTACAGAACATGTAGAGAATATGGTAAGTGACATTTATGGCCTACTTTCTGCAAGCCAGGGACTAGTCAAGGCATTTCTCGGTAACACAGTAGGACTGAGGTAAGAACTAGTGTTGTTACCCCCACTTTAGAGAAGGGATCCAGGTTACCCTGACCTGACCAAAGGTGGGAGCCGGTGTTTGAGCCCAGGTAGCTGGGCCTGAGATGCCCCACTTCTGTTTGAGAGAAGAATATGGTAGAGATTTGGAAGTTTTTTTTTCTGGTTTTGTTTTTAATTGTATGGTTTCCTCTGAAATGTACAATTATTATATGACACAATTACCTGCAAATATGAGATACAGGCTACATGATTATATATGATGATCAAGGAACTGATAAATGCCTGGGAAACTAGAAGGGAAGATTTCAGGGGTAAAAAAACCCCAATTGAGAAATGACTGAGTTTATAGACAGTAACAGCTGTTCTTTTTAGGAAATTAAATTGATTCTTTTTTTTTTTCTTCTCAAAGAGTTTCTGCTTCCTCAAGAAATGTTTCCTGTTCCTTGGAGCTGTGTGCTCCAAGGCAAGCTTTGGGTACCTGATTAACATCCTCAGACTGATGTCCCCCAAACAAAAGGCTAGGCCATTAGGAATCAGAAGCTTTTTCTTTTTCCCCTCTGTCCTCGATATCTTGCTTGTGACCCAAACTTGTCATTTCCACTTACCCCTAGGTTGTCTGCCTCTCCCCATTTCCCCTGCCCCTTCTCCAGAAGCTCCTTCTCTTGGCACCCCCAGTGTTGCCTCAAAGCCTCCTCTAGGGGGCGTTCTCACCCCAGTCAGCCCTGCTCCACCCTGCCCCCTAGGGTAAGTCCCCTGACCTGTGTCCACATGGCTTCAGGCTTCCAAACCTTCCAGCACTCTCCCCACGGCCAAGAGCTTCAAGAGCAAGGGCCTTCAGAGGGCCACAGCTTGGAACCAGTACTATCCGCCGGCACATTTCTCTTTCCTCAGTAACCACAGTGGTAGCCGCAAGGATTTATCATTTTTTAGGCACATCCGTCTCCTGGCATCCACTTCTGGACCATTACTCATGCTGATCCCTCTGCCAGGAATACATTAGTCTCACTTGCAACCTCACAACCACCTTAGGTCACAGCCGTCATTGCACAGATGCTAAGATAGAAGGTTCTGGAGTCAGACTGCCCAGGGCCATCTTCTTGGCCGTGCAACTTGCAGAGTCACCTCGGGCCAGCCCCGGGGTTGGTCTGATGTTCTGTTGCTGCCATCAGTAGGGCCCGACACTCATGCTCTAAGACTGTATGATGAGGATAATGGTGAAGGGCTTAGAATGGGAAAGGGTGGGCTGCGTGGAAATGGATCAATAAACGGGGCCTCCCACGATCCCCATCTCACCCCGAGGAAACAGGGGCTCAGCGACTGGATCAGCCGCCCACAGCTGTCACGTGACAGAAAGTGACACAATGCACTTTCACTTCCCGTGTGAATGTGAACTTTCCTAGTAGCCTGGGCTCTTCTCAGCACGTGGTCACATGGGCTTCTGGGGTATTAACTATGTGACCGTAAGCAAGGCCTGGCCGGACCTCTTTTACTCCTTTTTCATCAGCCTTGAAAACAAACAGAGCACTGAGCTGGTCTTTTTCACGTTCGATAAGTGAGGACAGAGTAAACAAGGGACTAGCCCAAAGGCCCAAACCCAATAGGGGCTTCACTGAGACAAATATGGCAGCAGCAGAGTCTGGGGCCCCGGGAACTCCATTCATCACGCCTGTTTCTCTTTGGTCTGGAGCCAGAACACTCCTTCTGCAGGAGGGGCCGACACTGGGGGCCAGGGGGGAGGCAGGCCCTCTTGCCCTTTTCTGCGGCTCCCGGGGGGGCCCTGGAGGGAGGGGAGCTGGTAGCTCCCCGTGCCACCAAGAGCAGCCTTCAGTGATCCCGCAGCACTGACAGCTCAGTGCCAGGATTTCTGGTGGCCGCAAGGGGACAGTGCTATCGTGATGGTCAGAGTCAAGCACTCTGTTCATCTAATCGCACATTCTCACTTGCTAGGGTGCAGGGCTTCCGCTCTGCTCCCGGGGAAGGAGCAGGGCTGGTGGAAAGGCAGGCCAAAGCAAGAGAATGCTAGCTTGCCCTCAGGGATGAGGTCGGGTGCAGTAAGTGCTCAGAGCCAGATACTGTGGCAGCTCAGAGAGAAAGCCCAGGGTCTGGAAAGGGCCAGAAAAAGCCTCTGCCCCTTCCCCCCAGGAGCTGAAATGTGCAGAGACCTGAAGGGGGTGAAGGAGGGGGGGGCCTAACCCCCCCCCCCCCCCCGCAGTTCCGTTTCCCTCTGGTCTCCCCTCCGGGCTGCCCTCTTCCAAGGGCTAAGGACCCTTGTGATGACACGACCCTGCCTTCCCCAACATATGGACATCTTTGGTGGGGTGGCGGGGGGGGGGGCATTAGTCTTCCCACCGCACCCATTTTACAGATTACTTACTCCGTGGCCTTCAGCAGTCGGTTCCAGGCCCTCTGATTTGGGGGCGGGGCTTCTCATCCCCACCCTGCCCTTCCACCAAGTTGCACCGAGAATTTAACCAGGGCGCGTCTGCAAAAATGCTTTAAAAATGGCAAAGCCCCGGGTAAAAACACCAGACTTTGCTTTATGCTCAGTTTCAGTCCGGGTCCTATCCTTCTGCCCCTGTGCTCACTGTCTCTGACTGAGCCTTGGGTTGATCTGCAGTGTGCTCAAGGCATGAGGGGTCTACTCGAGCTGGCGGCTGTGCGATTTGATGAACGCGAGAGCCGAGGGCGCCCATCTCACGGCGGCACATTGACATCACCTGGGGATCTTTCCAGACTCCAGGCGCCCAGGTGGTATCCAGGCCAGGTCATCAGAACCTGGGGAGCGGCCCTGGCACTCCCCGGTGGTATCCAGGTGCAGCCGAGGGCCGAGCCACCCCGGCGGTTTATTTTGCTCACTCCCACTTTGCGTGGCTGTTTCTTGGATTTTCTGTTGTTTATAAAGAGACTTTGGGAAGAAGCATCGTATCCACTTACAACCGAAGGCCCTGGTTTGGCGGGAGGTGAAAAGGGCTCGGAGTTTCTTTTCTTTTTTTTTTTTTCTAGATGTTTCAGGGATTAAGGAACCTCCCACCTAGAAAACCAGTTCTCCCAGCCTCGTGTGACATCACTCACAGCCAATAGAAGACTTCCACTGGAGTTTACTAGTTCATGTCTAAATTGATTAAGCCTGGACATGGCTGGACAAACAGCGTAGGATTAGGGCCCCCCCCAAACTGTTTTATTTTATTCTTAATTAGAGAGAGTCCATTCTCTGATTTGCAGTAGCCCCAGCCTTTCCTGAGCTCTCTTAGTCCCAACACGTTTGCTCCGAGGCTGTCCTGGTGCTGCTCGGGGGGGGGGGGGGAATGGGGGCCCACAAGCCCGCAACAGGCCAGTGTTAGAGGCAACAATGGGCCCTGAACGCTCTGCTAAGCGAAAGCCAAAGCTTTAGGCAGAGTGTTGCTGCCCCCTATCGGCGGCGGCGAGTAATGGCTGCGGATACCCCGGAAAGATTAGCAAGCCCCCTCGCGGCGGTAATGGTCCCCGGAGGTGGCTGTGGCCTTGGCTAGCAGGGCCAGAGGCAGAAAGGGCTTGGCCCTCAGACGTAGCAGATGGGGGTCATGAGATGGGAGAGATGCGCTCGCCTAGTAGTGTACATGATCTTTGGGCCGTGTTCACGTGCCTCTTCAACGAGCCTTCCTTTTGTAAGTTTCCTATCCTGTGTTCAGATTCGTTCCTGTTGGGAAATTTGTGGCTGTGGCAGACGGGGAAGGTGTGCAAAGCCGTTCTGATGAGCTGGAGGATCGGGGAGACCAGAAGCCAACCTGTTGCCCTTTAAGAATCCTTCAGCAGGTGTTCGCCCTCAATGTTACTTAGAGGGACATCATTAGAAACACATTCATTGGGTTTCAAGATAGTGCCCTCAGGAAAGCATGGAAATCTCTGAAAAGGTTAATGTGTGTGTCATTTATATAAGAATGCTATTATTAGTGATAATTGGTGATAGTGATATTTATTGGATCACCTTCTGGAATTTTATTCCAACTTTTTTTTAACAGCTACTAGCCAAAATTCACTGTGCTTGCTACTCTGGGAGATACTGTAGCTAGGAGTAAATTATGGTCCCTGCCTTCAAGGAATTTATCATCTTGTCGGGGAGGGAGATGAGATTACTATGTCCCAGACAGAGCAAAGAAGTGCACTGATAGAGGAGCAAAGTGCTCTCCACTGTGGAGAAGAAACCATTGATTCTGAGTGTGCTTCATGGGTGATGTTTACATCAGTGGCTCTCAAGACTGTCGACCCCAACCAGCAGCAGCACCTGGGAACTTGTTAGAAGTGCAAATTCTCAGGCTTGCCCCAGACTTTTTTTTTTTTTTTTTGATTTTTTTTTATTTGGGATTTGAGAGAGAGAGCTACTGAGAGAGAGCACGAGCAGGTGGGGGGGCGGAGAGCAGAGGCAGAGGGGGAAGCAGGCTCCCTCCTCTGAGCCGGACGCAGGGCTCCATCCTAGGACCCCGAGATCATGACGTGAGCGGAAGGCAGACCCTTCATCCACTGAACCCCCCAGGTTCACCTCCTCCCACCAGAGACTATTTTAATAGCCCTCTGACTGATGGACAACCAAAGTTTAAGAACCACTGCTTCAAAGAGAAGGTGATATAAGATAACAAGAGGCCTCAAAAGACACATAGTACTTTTCTAATGAAGGCATGGCCGGAGGGCATTTATGCTCGTGATCGCTTACATTCGCATTGTGCGTTTCACCCTGTTATCTGACTTGACATTTACAATAGCAGGACAAGAGACAGAGGGGGAAGTGCAAGAAGTTTAGGTTTGGAGGCAAGTAAGAACTGGGTAAAAATCCTCACTCTGACACAAAGCTGTGTTGGCTGGGGCATGTCCTTTACCCTTCTGGAACCTGCTTTGTCACCTGTAAATGGGAACGGTGATATTCACGGGGTGGGGGGGGGTTGGTATAGATGAGATAGGATACATATAATATAGAGAGTTGTTGCTCACCAAATGGCTATTATTTCTATTATTTTTTTAAAAAGATTTATTTAAAAGATGGAGAACACAGATGCAAGGGACAGAGGGAGAGAATGTCAAGCGGACTCCCCACTGAGTGTGGAGCCCTCCGCTGGGCTCCATCCCAGTGTTACAGGATCGCAGGGTTCTCATCTCACGGAGTCAAAGAGTGAATCTCGCGGACACAAAAGGGTGAAGTGAAGTGAAAGTTTATGAAGCGAAGGTGAGAGCAGAAAGGAAAGCAAAGAGCTCTCTAGAGGGAGGTGGCCGCAGTGGGTTGCCACCCGGGGGCGCTGTCACTGGCAGTCTTTTATTGGGAACTGACCAGGAAGCTTGTGGCCTTGAGATTCTTGTGCGGTGTTGATCTGAGCAAGGACAATAGATAACACCCTTAGTGACTTAATTATTTGAGGTTTGGCCATTTTCTATGATTATACTGTAACCACCAAAGAAGACTACTCCCTCACACCTGGGGCCACGTGGTCTGTTTTCTTATCTCCTGTTCACTTAGGCTTGGAGCTTCTGCCTGCCAGGAATAGTTTCAGGGTCCAGCCAGGGGCCCCCTACCTCTCCCTGCCTACACTTTAACCCTTTCCTTATTCACCAGGCTCCTGAGATCACGTCCTGAGCTGAAACCAAGAGTCAGACGCTTAACCTACTGTGCCATCCAGGCATCCCGTATTTATTATTTTTATAATCCCCTACTGGCCATGAGAAAACCCAAGCTTAATTGTGGACTTGAGGCTACCACTTGGGTTCCTGGAGAGTCTCAATCCTGGGCTGGTTTCCTCACCTCCCAGTTTTCACTACAGATGAGTTCTCTACAAATGCCTTCTT
Organism: Taxidea taxus jeffersonii; assembly: GCA_003697995.1. Classification (NCBI taxonomy): domain Eukaryota; kingdom Metazoa; phylum Chordata; class Mammalia; order Carnivora; family Mustelidae; genus Taxidea; species Taxidea taxus. Next base: position 93,362 of record ML100157.1, read on the forward strand.
GCCATTCATGGATTTGTTTGCATTTCTGGGGTTACCCCATGTGGAACTATGGAGGGCTCCACTGGGTCGGTGTGCAAATGGCAGCCACTGAGGCAGAGCTAGAGCAGATGGAATTGAATCAAGGAGCATCCAGGGGCACCTGGGTGACTCAGTGGGTTCAGCCTCTGCCTTTGGCTCAGGTCATGATCTCAGGGTCCTGGGATCGAGCCCCGCATCGGGCTCCCCACTCAGCGGGGAGCCTGCTTCTCCCTCTCTCTCTGCTGCTGCTCCCGCTCATGCTCTATCTCTCTCTAATAAATAAATAAATCTTTAAAGGAAATTGCATTCACTAGTATCTTAATATCTACTAACTAATCAGTCAATAATGACCATCTTTATGTAGATAGTTCTCCACATATATCCATATGTGTACATTAAACATATCTGTACACATTTCAAAGTGGTTTGCAATGCAAGCTGTATTGCTGGAGTATCCAGACTTTATTTTATTTCTTTGAGAGAGAGAGAGAGCATGAGAGAGTGGGAGAAGCAGACTCCCCACTGAGCAGGGAGCCTGATGCAGGACTCCATCCCAAGACCCTGAGATCATGACCTGAGCTGAAGGCAGACGCCTAACCGACTGAGCCACCCAAGCACCCTTTCTTTCTGCTTTTAAAACAAAACAATTCATGTCAGGGGCTCACCAGGTTGACTGACTCTCTGTTCGTCCTTCAAACCAGCATTTCCAAAGAGAAAGAGAGAACATTAATTCCAGCAGAAGCCTTACCAAAAAAAAAAAAAAAAAGGAATCCATTCAAACAAGTTTGCAACACAGTGTCATGCCGCTCCCTCTTGGAGATCACAACGCCTATTACAAATACTATAATAACCAAGAGGTTCCCAAACTTATTTGACCTCAGAAACATTTTTGGTGGGCTTACTGACATGGTGTGGGATTAACTTGGGGAAACTTTGCTTTGAATGTGGCCATAGAACCTGCAAACTACCCCATGCTGATACAGTCAGGAACTACCTTCCATGAGCCTGATTTCAGACTCACTGTTATGATGTATTTGTTTACGGGCCATCCCATGATCTCCATATAGTTGTAGCCAACTTCTTCTGTTTCATGACCTCTTCCCTTGGCTCTTTCTTTGTTGCTGTACTTGATGTGAACCACAGCACAACATTCAGATAAGAAAGCAAATGACTTGTGCCCAGGTTCGGAGCCTCAGGGAATCAGCATCATGACCTCCAAGATTTTTGGCACTGTGTGGTACCCAAGAGACAACCACCATGCCTGCTACTGGAAGTGGGGAAGGGGAAAACGAAGGAGGAAGAAGCGCTGCCTCCTTGCAGAGAGGCCACAGTGTGACAGTTGACAGTGTGACCTCCTACTCATACCACGTCTGTCCTATTGTATAGCTGGAGAAGTCTCTCTGAACCTTCATTCACTCAATCAATCACTTGAAAAGTATTTGTTGAGAACCTTTATTGTGCATCAGGCATAGTAATCAATACTGGGGACTGAGTGATGGGCGAAAGGTAACACCCCTCATCTCTGAAGCCTACAGTCTGATGGAACACCCATGTGTTAATACCACTCCATCCATCCATTTTGCTATTATCTACCCAACCAAACTTGGGATAAATGCTAAGATGATAATACAAGGAGACCCCCCAGGTGAAATTTAGAATTTAGGGGAAAGCCTCTCTACATGACATTGAACCTCTTCTGGAAGGATGAGCAGGAACGAGCTAAGCGAAGCCCAGAGGAAGAGGTGACTCAGGGCAGTGGCATGTGTGGGTGCTGAGGCAAGAGAATTTGGTGTGTTCTCAGCATGAACCGAAGGCTAGTGATGGGGATGCTTAGAGCAGAAGCTGGAGGGGCAGGAAACGGGAGGCCGCAGAGGGCCTTGGGCATCTGATTCGGGAGTTACAGTTTTAGACTTAGTTCAGAAGTCACACCTTTTACAAGAACCAAGCTGTCTGCTGGTACTGAATTGGAGGGGCCTGAGTGGATCCCAGAAAGCCGGTGGGAAATGCTGGCCAGGACAAGGGGTGTCGACGATAGAGTTGGAGATGGAGGATGGGTGGGAGAGAAATTTAGGAGGTTGGATCAAGAGTGCTTGATGAATGGTTGGGTGTGGAGTGAGATAAAAGAGGCAGCAAGGAGCCTCAGGTTTCCGGCTCAGGCAACTGCATTTGGGGCTTTTCTTGCAAATGCAGACATTACTCTTGATCATCTCTGCTCTTCTGGTGTTATCATTACTGAGATAACTGGGGAGTTATCACTAAAATAGTCCAGATACAACATCAAAGGAGAGGAAGACTGGGAAGATAAGGCAGAGGGGTCTTTTCTTTCTACTCCTAGAAATGTATTTCTCACTGGGAAAGAAAGAAAAAAGATCAAACAAGCTTCCCAATGGCAAAATTCTGCTATTATAAGTGGCGTTTTGGTTTCTGTTTTTCTGCTCATGTCTTGTGAATTTGAAATCTAGTCTCTTCTCTTTGTACACTGGAGAGACATTTATAAAGACCATTTTCCATTTTGGGTCATTAGCGCAGGAAGTTCTGAGATGTCCCCTTCAGGTCCAAAACAGTTATCCCCTGCCTTGTATCCTCCAAGACAACATGATGGCTGGGTAAGACACGGGGCTTTATCAATTCCCCCATTTCCTAAAGGCACTCAAGGGCAGAGGGGAAGAGAACACCACTGTGTGACCTTCTTTTGTACTCATTGGAAATAATGGCTATTATTATGGCTCTAAGTTCAAGGATAACGACAGTGGAAACCTGGCCATACCACCATAACAGCTTTATTAATAGCTGAGAGGGAAATTGCCTTTATTCTTTCAACAATCATAAATGATTTTCCTATTCACAAGGGCATTTTCAACTTTCACGGAATTCTGAGTAACTTCAAAAGAAGAAAAGCCATGGTTGTTATGGGTTGAACTGTGTCCCCTGACTCCTCTCAAATTTTATGTCTAAGTCCTAACCCCTAGGGTCTCAGAATGTGACCTCTGTTGAAAATGGGGCTATGCAGATGTTCTTGGTTAAGATGAAGCATCAGTGGAGTTAGATGGATCCTTAATCCAATATGGCTGGTGTCCATATAAGAAGAGGAGAGAGACGTAGGAGGAAGACAGCCATGTGACATTGGAGGCAGAGACTGGAACGATGCATCTATGAACCAAAGAACACCAAAGATTGCCAGCAAACACCTGAAGCTAGGAGAGGCAAGGAGGGACCCTCCCATCGAGGAGGTTTCAGAGGGATCATGGCCCTGCAGATACCTGGATTTCAGACTTCTAGCCTCTAGAACTATGAGACAATAAACTTTTATTGTTTTAAGCCACCTAGTTTGTGGAACTTGGCTATGGTGGTCCTAGGAAACTAATACAGTTGAAAATACCTTGGAGGGGAAAACTGTGACCTTCATTAATTTTTGATTCTGCCAACAGAACACTACCAAAGTGTGTGAGCCTTTACTAGTAATCATGATTACTAAAGCTACTGAAAATTCTACCTTTTTCTTTTACCAAAACAATCAGGAAACAAATGAATGAACTTTGACCAGACAACAAATGAATGTGGCCTCAACAGGAATGAGCTGTAACTTGCCCCCCATCACCACTCTTTTGAGGCTGTACCTTCCTGGAATGATCCTGCTTTTACATAGTTGTCCCCATGCCTCAACAAACTCAAGCACAAATATCTTCCTAGAAACATCATGGGCACAAAAGAGGGTCCAATGTGACAAAGCTGAAATTGTCCTTGGCAAACTTGTGCTGATTTCCACTTTGTCCTTTTCTTCCTTCTGAAGGAAGTTTTTTAAAGCTTGGCTAATTTCCAGCTATTCTCAGGTAAATTTCCTAAGGTGTCTCTTCAAGATTCATACTTGTAGTGGAGGGAGGATGCCATAAACTGTGGCAGAGGAACCATGGGGGGAGTAGAGGTGGCAGCGAAAGCCTAAGTTGTTTCATTTGGGACAATTGCATAGAGGGCACCAACAGGTAGGCATTCTGACTTTGTCTTCTGAGTGGGGGGGTAAAGATAGAATTAATTTCTCTATTAATAATTACTTTAATATATAAACATCATCAAAACTTTTTGCCCTTTGGTTTGTTTTTTGTTTTTTTTAGATTTTATTTGCTTCACACACACACACACACACACTCACACAGCACAGCATAAGCAGGGCAAGTGGCAGGCAGAGGGAGAAGCTCTGCAGGGACACTGGGCTGGATCCCAGGACCCTGGAATCATGACCTGAGCTGAGTGCAGACGCTTAACCCACTGAGCCACCCAGGTCCCCCATGCCCTTTGTTTTTTACCAAAGATTTTAAGTATTCACAAAAAAACCAGTGTAGATGGCAATTTCTTTTACATTATAGATCTATTTCCCTACGGTATAGTTATCGTATGCTCATATCATATGAAATGAAGTATTTCTAATCATTCAAGATTTGCAGCAATGGCAATCGACAGATACTTCAAATGCTTCTAATTTGGCTGCACCCTTTAAAAAAAAGTAGTTAAGAAATAAAAACACCTGAAAATACCCATCTTAGCCTTTAAATGTCATCTAAACCTTAGAGGTCAAATATTATGCCCAATGTTTAGAAAAGTAATTGCAAAAGGAAGACTAATGCAACCATAGCATAATATAACCATGTAACCATGGACATATGATAACCCTAAATAGCAACTTTACAGCAGAGCCATGAGTTAAAATTACAACAGTTCTTAGATATTGAAAAGAAGGTACAGCAAGCCAACCCTTAAGCTGGCCCACAGTAATTCCTGCCTCCTGGTATTCACAATCTATGACCGAGATGGCAGGCCAACTGCCGCCATTTTGGTCATAGACTAATTTACCTGGACTGAAATGATCACTCCCATGGAGCTGGCAGGACCTGCAATTTACTTCTAACAAACAGTATGTGGCCCAGATGAGGGGCTCTCACTTCCTTGATTAGATTACCAAAGGTGGTGGCTTCCATCTTGCTAGCAACCTCTCTCTCTTGCCGGCTTTGATGAAGCAAGCTGTCCCACAGGAGAGGTGCCTGTGGCTGGAAATGGAGAGCAGCCTTTAACCAACACTGCCAGAGGAACTGAATCCTGCAAACAGCCACGTGAGTTTGAGCTTGGAAGTGGATCCTAAGCCTGGGAGATGCCTGTGGCCCTGATGACACCTCGCCTACAGCCTTTAAGAGACGCTGAGCAGAGGACTCAGGCAAGCCTCGCCTGCATGCCTGACCAGAGACGGTAAGATCACAGAGTGTGTTACCATAAGCCACTAAGTCTGGGGGTAATTTGTTACACAGCAATAAACACCCAAGACAGAAGGGTAATTGCTTTGCATTTTTATTATGCTGGTGAGCCGTGGCTTAACAGCCGTTAGTACTGTTTAATGGAATCAACATACAAATTGTTATACCGGGAATTGTTTTCGGTTAAGACCACGTTTTTCAGACTTTGCCAAAACAGGCCTTCCGCCTTGGGGTTGTCGGGCCATTGAAGGATGGAGCTCTTGCAGATCCTCTGCCGCAGTCTCAGATACTGAGAATGCTGTAACACGGGCTCCAGCAGAATAAATACAATCACATCCATATTCTCATCCATGAGCCGCTGCAAGGCCAAGTAGAACGCTGTTTTAAAGTTCCAGTTTTGGGCATATTCTTTGGTTAAGACGAATATAGTTTTCTTGCTTTGGTTTATGCTCTGCATGAGGTTATCGATGATGGCTAATCCGGGGTCCCAATCCCTCTCCTCTAAACAGAGGAGCACATTTTTCCCTTCGCTCTCCTCTAGGTGGAAGCGCAGCTCATTTATCACCCAGTCTGTAACAGAGGCATCTTTGGTGTCATAAGAAACATAGGCATCATAGAAAGTTTGTGACGTGGAAAGAGACCTGTAGCCTTTTACCTTAGCTAAACACACATGATAGATAAACCAAACATCCCAGTAAAACCAGTGGTGACCCAAGGCAGCCAACATCACAGTGATGGTGATTAAGGACGTGAAGAAACACAGCACTGCTGCGATGGTATCTGAAATACAGGTTGTTAGCTCCAGACTCACGATGCTCTTCCCTTTCTGATCCCCGGGACTAGAGCAGATCATGTCCGTTAGCCGAGGGATGGTGACATCCAGATTTTCATCCATCCATCTTCGAAAATCTCCAATGTCACAGGTACAGTCAAAAGGGTTTCTACCTAGTTCCAAAATGGTTAAACTGGTGTTGGTCTTCGTTTGAAGCGTGGACTTGTTGATCATCTTCAGCAGGTTGGAACTCAAATCGAGGTGGATCAGACTGCTGGCTTCGGAAAGAAAGTTGGAGGGCAGGTGCGAAATCCTGTTTCGATGTAGTAGCAGTGTCCGCAGGGAAGGCGTGAATTTGGAGAGGCTGTTGGTTAAAGAGGATAGCCTGTTTCCACTCAAGTCCAGCAAGTGGAGATGTGGAAACTGTTGGAGTAATGTCCAGTTAAAGAAATTTAACATGTTATTCTTTATGTATAGTTGGGTGAGACTCTGGGGCAAGTTCAGGAAAGCTTCGTTCGGGATGTGATGAAGGTTATTCAAGGATAAATCGAGCCGTGTCAGGTTCCTGAGACTTGTAAAAATTTTCCAGTACTTGTCACCTTCAGCATTCCACAAAATGTCAAGGCGGTTTCCACTGAAAACTAATTCTTCTAGGGACATGCTTCTCAGGTCTTGTTCTGTTAAAGTATAAATGCTGTTGTGGCTCAAGTTTAAAACTTTCAGTTGTGTTAAATTTTGAATAAACCCCAGGCGGTGCGTCACCCCTGCTATTCGGAAGTAGTGTGCATTGTAGCTGAGATCTAGAACTTCTAACTCAGGTAGATCACTGAGAGCGTTGTCATCGTCAAAGTCTAATCTATTGTTGGTCAGATCCAAATATTTGATATGCGGCACAGCTGAAAATTCAGTTCCACGTAACACTTGACCATTGCCATTTGAAGACAGATTTAAGCAGGCAATGTCATGAAAAGCTTCAAATTGCTCTCGCCCGATGAAGAAAATACTGTTCAGACTTAAATCTAAGGCTTTGCCATAAACTGTGCATTGTGGCTTTATTAAAGGATGGGTATTATGATAAAAATTTGAATGTGGGTCAAACTCACCATCTGCTGAGCGTGGCTTAAGGACATGACTTGGAGAGGAGGAACCATTTTCGTCATTTTGCTGGATATCATTTACCACGGGGGATATTCGGTTTTCTGACAAGTAAATGATCGTCAGATTGGGGAAATCTTGGAAGAGGGTAAAATTAATTTGCTTAATAAAGTTGACACCCAAGTTGATAGTCTTTAGATTTGAGAGACCCATCAGGGGATGGAAGTTTTTTGCTTTAAGTTCCTGGAACACGTAACCTCTTAAGTGCAGCGCCTGGAGCAGCTTCAGATTAGAGAACTTTTGAGAAATATTAATGTATTTTGGATATTTCGCCTTTACGTAGTTAAAAGATAAGTCAAGTATTTCCAAGGAGGGCAGTTTCGTTAAAAATTCCCCAGAAGCTATTTCGTCAACTAAGTAATTGAATTCCAAGTGCAGAACCTTCAGCTTGGGCATATTCTCAAACCACGTTGCCGGAATCTTCCGGAGAGAAGTGCTAGAGAGGTTTAGGTAGCGAAGTTCCGTCAGGGTTTGAAAAGCAAGAGGATGGATCTGAATTGAAGAGTCTCCTTCACAAGGTGTACAGGGAAATGGGGCGTTGAAACACCTCGGGCAGTTCCCACTTAAATCTAGTACTCTTAAATTTCTCAATCCCTTGAAATCTTCCTGACTGATGATTTTAATCTTGGCATTGCTGAGATAAAGTTCTTGTAGGGAGTCCGGCAGCTTAGGTGGTACATGGACAAGCTTATTAAAAGACAGTGACAGCACCTTCAAATTCGTAAGACTTTCAAACGTTCCGTCTTCTATGTCAAAAGTTTTATTAACACAATTATTGCCGAAATAGCAGTTCCAGCTCAAGTAGAGCCTTTCCAGATTAGTAAGCCCGGAAGTGTTCTTTTTAGTCACCCAAATTATGTTGTTTTGAATGAGACTAAGTTCCTTCAAAGACCCTGGCAAGCCACCAGGTATTTGGTATAACTGGTTGTCTTCAAGCAGTAATTGGTTTAAATTTTGTAGGTTGAGGAATGCCCCATCTGTGATATTCATGCCTTTTTTGTTTATGTCAGGATTTTCATTCAGGTGCTGCGGATTGGCATTGTGGTTGAGGTTTATTTTAGTAAGATTCTGCAGCCCTTGGAATGATTCATTTGTTATGTGTGTGATGTAGTTATCAGAGAGGTCGAGTGCTGTCACATACTTGCCCACGGTTTGGGGAACTTCTCGCAGTCGACGGCTGTTGCATTCTGCAACTACAGAGCCATTTTGTCTTTTCTCATCGCAAGGATAGCTTCTAGAATAATTTGCTTTGCTGAAGAACTCATAGGAATCAGAGATGAGCAGGAAAAGGCAGGTCAGAAACAAAGATGGGAGGGTCATGTTTTCCTAAGGAAAATCAAAAGTGGAGGCACAGTGTTAGGGTAGCGGACAACAATAACAGTGCTTCATGACACTGTGCATGTATTTTGAAGTATGAATTCTCTTAGCAATTAAGCAAATTGTGTGAAGTTAGGTTCAGAACAATTTTAATTTTTATTAGTTTTTTTGTCTTTTTCAAATTTGCTTTTGAATTGTAGTTAGTTAACGTATGCTGCAATATTGGTTTTGGGAGTAGAATTTAGTGATTCATCACTTACACACAACACCTGCGGCAAGGTTCATAACAATTTTAATTTCTCACCGCATTCAGCTTCCTGGTGCTGAAAGAAGCCTGGGAAGCTTTTGCAGAGGCCTTCATCGAGATGCCTCATCACCATGATGGGTCTGATGCGGGCCTGTGGCTATGGTTCATGCTAGATCTGGAACCCAGCAAGCTATAGATTCATAGCTTCCACCTATTGCAGAACTCTCGATGAAAGTTGGCCCATCCCAAGGAGAGTTCAGATTCACCTTTCATTATGGTATCATCTGAGATCTCCAAGCTAGAGTCACCTCTACCTTATCTACATAGCCATCGCTCTGCACAACCGTATCTCTTATTGGCCTTCCCCACAGATGTTCGTTACCTCTCCAGTGGTACGCATCCGGATCTCTTCTCCCCTCCGGTGAAGTGGACACCTTCTGTTGATAATGATAACAAAGTATCAGGGAGTGTGCTAACCACAAACATTTTGTCACCCACATTAATGCCCGGAGCAACACAATGAGATAGGTTCTATGTTATCCGATTTATCCACTCAAGACCCTTCAGTGGCTTTCAGAAGGATGATACATTGTAGAGTTGGATTCCAGTCATTTTGATTCCAACAGTAGCCATGATACTACACAACCTCACTTTGAAGTCTTTGTGTCAGAACAGTACCTCAGGTGTAGACGGCACTCAAAAAAAAAATCTTGCGGAATGGCTACCAGTACTCCTATGTCCCTTATCATGGGAATGTTGGAATTAATAGCTATTCTTTGGCTGATGTTGTAAACTTCTGTAGGGAAGACATGATGTCTTATCTTTTCAAGCGACCTCTGTAACAGTAGAGCTCCTCGCTTTCTGCAGCTCTCTCTTAACAGAGGGCTGAATATATTACCTTTGGTAGTTATATGATGCAATAAACACATTAACATGATTGGTGGGGTGAGGGTTGTGATCAGAAGAACTCTCAAAATCTCATTTCACTGAATCTCAAGACCAGCCTTCATGAAATCGTGTTTTTCACTAGAGCCTAACTCCTGTCCTTCTTGTGAGTTAAGCCAGGTAAGTGGTTCCACTTTAAGTTCTTCTAAAGTTGAGGGTTAATGAACTAACAGTCCCTGTCATACCCTTAGTATGCAGATAGTGATTATGTTGAGGGTCTAGGATCACCGCCAGTTCACAGCAGTCGAGGAAGAGCCAGCTGCTGCTGAGATGAAAACTCAGGTGAAACAAAACTCCCAGGCATTTTCAGGTACAGCACTATCTAGGTGCTGCCGCCCGACATCTTCCTCCCACTGAAAGAAAGCCCCACTTTACCCGGTTTGGTAGGCAGAATTTCCAGAGGGCCCCTCTGCCCTTTGCTCCCTCGTACTACTCTGTCATCGTGCTAGGTCATGGGACAAGAGGGAGATTATCTAGATGGGCCTCATTCCATTGTATGTGCCTTTAAAAGCAGAGAGCTTTCTCTGGCTAGCAGCAGAAAGGAGAATCAGAGAGGTTGGAAGCAGGAGAATAATTTGACTCACCCTTGCTGACTTAAAGGTGGAGGGAGCCACTGACAAGGAATGCAGGCCACCTTCAGAAGTGGAGAGTGGTGCTCTGCTGACAGCTGGCAAGGAAACACCCCGTCCCCCATCCTACAACCACAAAGAACTCAAATTGCCTGTCAGCCTGAATGAACTTGGGAATGGATCCTTACTCAGAGCCTGGAGTGAAGAGTTTGGCTTGGCCAATGCATCAATTTTAGCCTTATGTAATCAAAAGCAGAGAACCCCGGCAAGCCCACCTGGACTCTGACCTACAGAAATTTGAGCTGATAAATGGGTATTGTTTGAAGCTTCTTGTAATATTAATCTGATGTGTTAAATCTGAGTTTGTGATCCTGCAGTGGAGATGTCCAGTAGGCTGTTACATATATGCCCCTTTGGCTCAGAGGAGAGTGCTCATAGAGGGATGGACTTGGGGGTTGCGGTAACAGCCTGAGGTGTGAATCAGATCATGCAGGGTAGTGGATGCCATAAAGGACATTCCATGCTTCAGTTCTATCAACAACGATTTCCACATCTTTTTTTCTGGTAAATTTATGATTTCATTTTCCTACAGTGAAATATCTTATCCCACTGGGATTGTTTTGGCATAAAACATGAGGTGCAGACCCACATTATTTTTTTCTAAATGGAGATCTGCTTGCCCCAACATCATTCATGTATTTATTTTTACTGAAATATGGTTGACACACAAAGTTACATTAGCTTTATGACATAGTGATTCGACAAGTCCATACATTATGCTGTGTTCCCCGCAAGTGTAGCTCCCGTCTGCCATGGTACCACACTATCACAGTACCTCTCACTACATTCAATACACTGTACCTTTCATCCCTGTGACTTGTTCATTCTGTAACTGGAAACTTGTACCTCCCACTCCCCTTTTCCCATTTTGCTCATTGCCCCACCACCCTCTCTTCTAGGAAATACTAGTGTGTTTATGGGTCTGCTTATTTGTTCATTTGTTTTGTCTCTTAGATCCCACATATAAGTGAAATCATACGTATTTCTCTTTGACTTGTTTCATTTAGCATAATACCCTCTAGGTCCATCCATGTTGTCGCAAATGGCAAGATACCATTCTTTTTATAGCTGTGTGTATACACACCATCTTCTTTATCTACTCACCTGTCGATGGACACTTAGGTTGCTTCCACATCTTGGCTATTGTAAATAATGCTGTAATGAACATAGAAAAGTGTGTGTGTGTGTGTGTGTGTGTGTGTGTGTGTGTTTAAATTCGTGTTTTCATTTACTTTGGGTTAATAACCAGTAGTGAAATTACCACATCATACAGTATTTCTAGTTTTTATTTTTTGAGGAAACTCCCGACTGTTTTTCACAGTGGTTGTACCAGCACCAATTTACAGCCCCACCAAGAGGGCATGAGTGTTCTCTTTTCTCCACATCCCATCAACGTGGTTTTTGTTTGTTTTTGATGTGTGTTTTATTTAGCCATTGTGACAGGTGTGAGATGAGCTCTCATGGTGGTTTTGATTAGCATTTCCCTGATGATGAGTGATGTGGAGCATCTTTTCATGTGTCTGTTGGCCATCCGTATGTCTTCTTTGGAAAAATGTCTATTCAGGTCTTCTTAATCGGGCTATTTTTTTGGTGTTGAGTTGTATAAGTTCTTTATGTATTTTGACTACCAACCCTTTATCAGACATACCACTGCAAATATCTTCTCCCATTCAGTAGTTGCTTTTTTGTTTTGATGATGTACAAACATCACTTGTTGAATAATTTTTTGCTCCCCAACTTTAGGCTCTCTGCTTCATCAATCTGTTCATCATTCACATGCTGGCACCACATGTTTTAATAATTACAGTTTGGGGGGATGTTAGTATCTGATAGGCCAAGTCCTGCTCATTGCTCTCCTTTTGTGGATGGGTTACTTATATTTTACCTTCTAACAGGTCTTTGCTGCTATAAATTAAGAATACTGATTTCCATATATTACTTTTATAGCAAATCACTATACTAAATTCTCTGGTTATTTAGAATAGTTGTTTCTCCATGTGATGTTCTTGGGTAAGCAATTAAGCCACCTGCAAATAGTGATTATCTCCCTAATACACTTTATGTAGTCTAATTTATTTTTATTGTCCAATTGCATTGCCTAGTTCCTCCAGAACAATGAAAAAATAGAGCAGAGGCCCCCAAAAAGCAGAGACTGGCCAATGGAAGCATGTGCAAATTAAAATTATGCATTACAAGGTGCCTGGGTGGCTCAGTGGGTAAAAATTGTGCCTTACAAAAAAACATGGCAAACAATGCCAAAAGTGAAACAATAAATTAGGAAAAACTATTTGTAGTCCTTATCACAGATAATGGAGTAAGAGATTTGACACATAAAGACATTTTTCGGATAAGTGGGAAGATAACCCAACAGAAAAATGGACAAAGACACATTAAAAGACAGCTCAAGGGAAAAGGAAACACATACTGCTTTTAAACATAGGAAAAGATACTAACCTCACTCAAAATTACACCGAGATACCATTATTTTTACCAATTCTACTGTGTAGGTGAGGACATGGAGAAACAGGTGCTGTCATATTTTGCTGGCAGAAATCTAAATTAATGTCCCCTCTAAGACAGTAAGAAATTCTTAACATTTATCAGAATTGGAGACATAGGGGCACCTGGGTGGCACAGTCAGTTAGGCTTCTGCCTTCAGCTCAGGTCATGGTCCAGGGTCCTGGGATGGAGTCCCCCATCAGGCTCCCTGCTTGGCTGGGAGTCTATTTTCCCTCTCCCTCTGCCCCTCCCCCTGCTTGTGCACACACTTTCTCTCTCTCAAATAAATAAATAAAATCTTTTAAAAAATTGGAGACATAGACTCGGCAATCCTAGAAATAGATCCTAAAGATAGACTCTCACATACGCAAATGACTACACCCAAGGATGTTCAACGTAAGGCTGTTAGCAATAGCAAAAGATCGGAAATCGTCCAAATGCCTTTGAGTAGTGGCCATACAGGGGAATACTGCAGCAATTCAAAAGCTCTATAGCCATTTATTCATTTGTTCAAAACTATTTATTAAGCATATACTTTACTTCAGGAATTACTTTTAAGCTGGGAATACAGCAAGGAACCAAGCTGATTAAAATGCCAGCCCAGGGCGCCTGGGTGGCTCATTGGGTTAAAGCCTCTGCCTTCGGCTC